>AZLU01000169.1:12609-92225 GCA_002224055.1 Pezizomycotina sp. ARF18
TTGTTTAAAATTGTACGTTGCTAACATATACTGCGTGTTACATGAAAACAGAGCACTATGACTTCCTCCCCTACGTCACTCTCTCCCGCTGGCCGGCCTGCAATGACGAAGGCGCCTCAGCGTTGTCAATCTACATCCCACTCGCTCACGAAGACAACAAGAGGCGTACTCGTCCGATCGACGAGCTCTGGGAGATTAATACTAGGTTCCTCCTCTATCGCGCCGGCTGGTTCGTTCCGGAGTACGGCCCATGGGATTCTACTTGGACTTTGTCAATGGAGCCGAGATCCTGCTATCGTTTTCAAGGAGCCGATTGTTGAGGAGTTGGAAAATTAAGAGGTGAAAAATTATTACTAGGGAATATTGTAGATGATACTGTGTTTATAGGCGTAAGATATCCAAAGGTAGCAACGTATGGATTGGAAGAATCTCCGGTTTCATTCTGCAGATAATAAATAATATGGCGACGCTCTTATTACTATTAAATATCAATGAACTACTCTGCAGGAGTTAGATTATGAAGCGCCCTCATGGGCCGATAATGGAGTCCGCAGTGTACATGCAGACGTTATTTGCTAGAAGCAAGGCGATGGTTTGAACCTCCGTAGCAAGCGAAAATTGTGTATATTTCGTAGCATAAACTCACGATGCACGCGGAGGCAAATGTGTATATTAACTAGCGGTTAATGAATCCATTAAGTGGACTGTAGAGTATGATGATCCAGGTAGGAGTCCTACGTGCTCGCTTTTTGTTTATAGGAAAAAAAAAGTGAGGATCAAAGGAAAACCTGCAGGACAGCACGATAGGAAGCCGTTACGGGTGTAAGCAATGAAAGAACAGAACTACCTTCGGGTACTCGCCGCGGGACGTTCCTCTGCCCTCCCTCCACCCGGGTCCGTCAAGAGGGTTCTTTTGGCGGATTTTTCAGCAGATTTTTACAGTGAATTTTTATCACGAATTCTTTTTTTTTTTTTTTTTTTTTTTGCTTTTTATTTGGCTGGCGGACTTTCACTTCATTTACTAAACTCCCGCACTCCACTCCCGAAAAAAAAAAAAAAAAAAAAAAAAAAAAAAAAAAAAAAACCAAAATCTGTACAAACGTCGAAATCGTCAACCCGAAAATAATAAAAATCGAAACTCTTCATATCTGCACAATACTCTTCCGCTTAACGTATTCATCTCTCTTCTTGTTCTTACTACTTATCTCTTCGTATCTCGTGCTTTTCTCATTCTCCAACGTCTATTTGTTACGTTTCACGCATCAAACAAACTCCGCGAATCAATGATGGCTCCTCGTTCGCTTATCATTCCGGCCTCCCCGATCAGGCCTCCCAGCAGTGACAGGGAGGATTCTTTAGCCGCGTTCAACGGTATCATGCACAGCGATCCTATAGAGATGCACGGTCACGGTGGTAAGTATTCATGATCATCCTTTTCTTCCCCATCGAACAAATATTCGAGGCCGCAGTCTTGCGCAGACGAGCTAATCACTCCTCCTCAAACACTTATAGGTGAACCCGCCCGCGTCCCCGCCGTTAATAAATGCTCCCTCTCTCTCGTGATGAATCGCGATAGCGAAACTCCCAACCCGGAATCCCTTCAGCCCGTCCAAGTTGCTGCTAACGGTCACCTTGACGAGAACATGAATCTTTCTCTCGTTGGGACGATCCCGTCAAGCACGAGCGTACGTACAGATACCCTAACAATACCATCAGTCCTCACCACTTCAAGGCCATTTGAACCTACTTCTTCTACTCTAATGATAACGCTTTGCTAATATTGACTGTTTACTCATATATCTAGTCGAGATGATCGCTCAGTACAAGAACTGTAAGTTTCCGCAATCCTTTTAATAAAAAATCCATCAAAAGCACGATGCTAACAAGTTGAAATATTAGGAATGCTCTCACCTTGTCTTCCGACGGTATGAACGTCAAGCCCGAATACTTCTACAAGCGTGTTCCTGAGGAGGTTTATCAACTTTTCGAAGGTGAGGCTTTCATTTTTCTTAACTCATCGCGTTCTTCTTCATCCCCTTCAGTATCACGATCCTGCTCTTACGAAGGAAAATGTAAATGTTTTCCTATACTAACTTCTTTTTTGAAACGCAACAGAATACGGTGATATCTTCAAGGAGGAAGACCTCAACCCCTTCCACCCGGCCCTCGAAGAAATCAGACAGGAGAGTATGTCCACCCGTACACCCATAGCCCTCTTCAAAAAGAAATATGCTAACTTTTGCCTTTCTATAGCTCTCCAGAGGTTCGGTATCTCATGTCTCGCGAACAACGGCGGCGGCATGTCGATTGATGACTTTGAAGAATGTAAGTTTTTACTTCCTTGATTTCTCCTCAACTCGAGTTTCTTCTGTGGATTCAAAAGCTGATTCTTTTTCTCTGATTAGGCTTGTTCAACCTCATCAGGTTGGATCGCTGCCCGGACTTCGTCATCGACCTCCTCGGCCACCGCGCGTACGACTACACCCACAGCGAGAAGGATCCGAACAACAATGATTTCAATTTGAGCTCTATCAAATTGTCAAGGGGGTCATTAAGAATGTTATGAAGGTTAGGGAGATGGAAGAGGCTGAGTGTAAGTCCACCACTTCTCCTGCTTATTGTCGCACCCATCTAGAATGAAAGCAGGTCGTTCGTTTGCTAACATATGTGATTTTTAGCCGCCCATCGCCACGAGGTGTACGCTCAATATAAGCAGAAACAGGAGGTTGAATACGAGAGTAAGTAAATTAACACGATCGCGCCTCTTCCATTTCCTTCTTGGTTTCTGGTGTTTCATTACAGTCCGAGTCTACTCTTTTTCTCCATGCGTTTTGCTGACAGCTTCCGGAATTCCTTGTAGACCTCCGCCGCGCTACCTCCGCCGAAGTCATCGGCGACATCGAATACGAACGCAACACCCGTAAGTACAACCCTCCTCCAACACCCCCTTTCATCACCCAAAACGCTAATATCTACCCCCACAGGCCGTACCCGCCCCTGCCGCCGCAAGAGCTCCTCCACGCACCTGCGCGGTTAGCAACCGCCGTACTCAGAAATCAACTCGGATTCCGACTCCGAGTCCCTCCCGCCCATCACCGCCCGCGTCCTCACCAAAGCCGAAGCGCATGTCTTTAAACAAATCAAGTACATCCACGGCCGCTACCGCGTCCCGCAGGGGAACCAATGGGCGTTCGCATATTTTATTTCTTACGCGCACGCACCCTCCGAGGTTTTGTTGGCGCGTAAGAGGGATTTGCAAAACGGGAAGCAAAACCAGGCCGTGAAATTGTTCGATGGGGCGTTTCCGATTGATGCGGGGTTGTGGATTAAGGCGGGAAGTGTTTGTGTTGAATTTTCGTGGAGGAAGGTGATGGAAATGATTGGGCGGACGAGGGTGGTCTTCTGATGTGCAGGGGAAAATACGGGGTTGTAAGGAGCGAAGTCGTTGATGAGGGAATGTTGGAGGAAGGTGCTAGGGAAGGGGAACGCGCTGAGAGGAGGAGGGAGAGGTTGTTGAACGCTAGAAAGGCTGAGAAAGAGAGGATTAAGCAGGAGCTTGGCGAGGCTGCGAAGGGGGATGGTGATGGTAATGATGGTGGAGAGGAAGAGGAGGCTGCGGAGAAAGCGAGGGGGAAGAGGGGAAGTACAAGAAGACTCTAAAGAGAGAGCAGGAAGAACAAGAGAAGAAAGCCCAGGAAGGAGAGGGGGAGCAGGAGCAGGAAGGGGAGGTTGTTCCCGTTCCCGTCGAGAAGGTCAGGCGAATCAGGGGCAAAGGCAAGAAGACCCTGCAGAGGGAGCAGGAAGAAGCTGAAAGGATTCGCAAAGAGGCCGAACTCCAGCAACAGCAACAGCATGAGCAAGTCGAACACACCGCGGACGTCCCGAAGCCTGCGACAAGAACAAGATGAAGGGCCAGAATTCTGAGTCGCCGGAGAACGTGGACCCCGGCGTTGCCGAAGCGGGAACCCCTACCAAGACGCTGAAACGCAAAAGGAGGGCCAGGGAGGAGATAGAGGCGAAAGCGGCTGAGCCGCCCAAGAAACGCGGACGTCCCATCGGCTCTACCAATAAGAGGAGGGCCGAAAAGGCCGCGGCTGCTGCTGCTGCTGCTGCTGCTGCTGCCAGTGGGAAGAACTAAGTAAGAGGTGGTACAATGGAAAATATTTCAAACGGAAACTTTATGAACAGAAGAATTCGAAAGGAGTAGCAAAGGTAAGCAGCTCACTTTCTCACTTTATCACCATCGACATCTATCTCAATACTGTCATTTTCATGGATCAGGCTAACAATTCCGACCTGCTGCCACATACGGAAATCACTTTATACTAGAAAAATCAACAACGGCGAAGACTATCAACATCCGATTTTCCCATGCCATCGGGTGTTAAGGAGAAAATGATATATACGATTAAAACAAGCACGATTCCTTTTTCACTTTCTTATGGTCAATAACGCCTCCTCTCTTTTCCCTTCCTCAAGGTTTTCTTCCTATTTTCTTCATCATGGTAATCGGGTTTACTATTATCTGGGTTTTGTTTTTTCTCAATTATTGTACACATGGTTTGTTGTTCTTTTTTTTTTTTTTTTTTATCTGCAAATGTTCAATATTATACTCTCGGTGGTACGGTATGAATTGCACAAAACTGTATTTTTCTTCTCCCTTGGCAATACATCAGAAGAAAGATAACTGGTTTGCAAATCAACCTATACCGTCTTGTACTCTTGTTCATAACTAGGGATATATCTTGCTTTTATCTTTCTCTCCCTCAATGCGTTAGTTAGTGGTTTACTAGGTTCAGTGTATAGGAAAATTCAACAAATTACTTCTATTATTACAAGTCTTCATGATGCATTAGCTAGGCTACTTATATATCTGACAATTCCACGCAAGTGCAACTCTCAAGTTGAACGAAGTCCATGAATCCGGGAGAGTGAAGTGACACCTGCTTCAAATCATTCTTTGAGGCTGTCATATCTTGAAGCTTCCGTTTCAATGGAAGAGTTTTCTTTTTTCAAATCGGAAGCACTGTTCCGTCGAATCTTCTCTACCAAATTCTGTTGCGCAATCTCCACCTTGCTAGCTATTGAATGGGCGAGACCGGACTTCTCGAAATCAACTCAGAGCATCGAGATACTGTGGGTGTAGGTCATTAGTTAGAGAAGTGATGAGATCAAGATATCAGGACGTTGACAAGGTACTGGCTCCCGTCAAAGCAGTATTATAGATTTATAACGCCGTCAGTCTGTGATATAAATCGTTGTTATCTCCCTCGGTCGGTGAGCTTAGTAGATCTATCATCGAATATTCTCTCATAAATTTGCTGTGATCACTGCCGGCTAGCATGCCTGTTCTAGAAACCACCGCACACCTAGGTTATAAGTGACCACCAAGGGCTAGCGATGAAGACCAAGTAAAACTAATAAGCTAGCAGGAGTATATACGTCAAATAACACTCTTGGAGTGGGTGTAAGGGCAATGATCTTGAAACCCAGCTTCCAGCCCCCGAAATTACACCAATGCTACAAATTTGAAAGCACCTCTCGTGATTGTTAATGCGACGAGCCGCATTGGAGGATGCCGCCGCCGCATACAGTACCCCACCTTTTTGTTTTTCTTCGCGAAATTGCTATATATGTCATACTGTCGCGGTACAAGTGTACGTAGTATAGAAATATAATCGAATAATAATTTCAAGTTCAATACAATAAACTCATATTCGGTCCATTTATGCTAGTAGCTCGCTCCGGATCTTCTCTTAAAAAAAAAAAAAAAAAAAAAAAAAAAAATGGGACTATTACATCGTAAAATTATACTGAAATAAAGTTGGAAAGGAAGAGAAGCAAAATACACCGCTGAAAATAATAGGGAAAAAAAGGCATCGACCAAATAAGTCAACATAAAAATAAAAGCAGAAAGAAAGAAAATTCAAAAGTTCCGTCCTTCAAAAGAGAGAGAAATCATATATGCAAAAGTCCGATTTGTAAAATATTTCGTAATGTCGTCATGTCGTATTTCTATTTTTTTTTTCCCGGCCCTTAAAGTCGCCGATATGGATCCGTTGATATTTTATATTGTCGTGGCACAATCCCACAAGACAAGAAAGAGGTTTTCCATCTCCTTTTTGCCGCCGTTACACCCTTTCAACGGATGCAACAATGGGCAGGTGGGTTCCTTGCTTTTTCTTTTCAAAAAACCCCCCAACCACTTCCAGCCTTTGACCTTTTTTTTTTTTTTTTTACGCGGCAGCTACATGCAGCGGCATGGGGCTGAAGACTATTACCGGGGAGGGCTTCGTACGCCTTTCCATCTCATACGCGAGCAGAGATCTAGCTTGCGGACAGGCTTTCGTATCGTGTATTTCGACCTCGTTGATCTGAATAGCCGCTACAGCAGTTTTCTTCCCGCCCAGAAGGGATTCTTCTGCACGAACCATCCGCTTAGAATCCGAACCGCCAGCCTTCTCTTGCAGAGCGAGTGGTTTTCGTCGCGCCGTAAAATGGGTGTAAATACCCCGTATCAAAGCCCCGTACTATTCCATCGCTACAAAGGACATCGACGGGTGTAGAAACTGTCCGTAAGCGACCGTGCGGTGCGCTGCTGACGCGGAATGGTTTGCGTAGTAATGGTAGCGGCGGCGGTGTTAGCGTTATCGTCGGTAGGGCGGGAGATGGAGAAGGTAGTAGTGTTATTGTAGTGGAGGGTATCTCGAGTGGGAGTTTGGGGATGTTGTAAGTTGCATTGTGGGAGATGAGCGGCGGCCGCTGGAGGGATCTGGGAGGGGCAGTGGGGCATCGTTAGCTTCGTCGAACGAGATCAGGCTCGTTCAGGACAATATATATATTAAGAGTGAAGTACGACTCGAACAAAACCAAAACTACCGGAGGAAATGGGAGGGAATTTTTCTTGAGCTACCACATAGCTCCTTATATGTCTCCTCTCTTCTTGAAGAAGACCACAAAGAGGGGTGCAAACGGCTTGTCGGTGGTATAATCGCTGGAAGACCGAGCAATAGGCAAAAATAATAAAACGAATACAGATCAAAACTCGTACCAGACACGAGGGCAAGATAGAAGAGAGATATTGAGAAGAAGAGACAGAGTGCCAAAGACCGATAACGCACAATTACCTATCTTTCACATCTCACATCTCCCCCTATCTTCGGTGTAACAAACACTCTTTCGTCTAGTCGCAGGCCAAAACTACCCGTAAATTTTTTGCCTAGCGCTGCTAGTCTTATCTGCACGATGACTCTGCGAAGGAAAGAGACCGACGTCAAGAGCATTTCCCACTAGTGTTTGTTTGCTCAGATAACTCTGTTCGCGGTTACTAGCGTAGAATTATTTTATATATGCTCCGCGAAGGAACCGGGGATGCGGATAGCTCCCAACAAAAAAAAATGTGCACTTGACCAGGAAAGCATGATGAATCACCGGCTAGACTCAGGGACGAACTTTTAAGCAGGGGTGGAATACTAACTTACGGAAAACGTTCAGATGCGGGGAACACATCGTGGTAGGGGGTGCTTGGTGACGGCATTGCGCAGTGAGGTTTGCGGAGAAGGCGGGAGAGGCCACGAGGATAGTTCGATTCTTTTTAGAACACGGAAGGGAATCGGGGGTTTCGAGTTACACGATGTGCCCGGCTCGTTGGGGAGAAATACACGCCAAGTACTTAGCGTGTTTTGACCTATATTTTTATACTGTGAAGGATAGTAGATCTCAGCATAGAGACGATCAACAAAACTGTAACGGTAGATTTAAGTAAAAAAAAATTAAATAGTCCTAGCAAGCGCCGTATATAGCCAGAAGCTCGAATCTAGCCAACCGCCCCACTAAGATGCCAGTGTATTGTAGCTCGAGCCTGTCGTTCCCTCCGCAGAAAAATCACGTTCTCAGTGTTCATGGGGTAATACTAATTTCGTGAAACCGCTTTTATTGCCACTTGATGAGTTTTAACGGCCCGCTGTGAAGGATGCACCGTTGCACAGCAGGCGTGATCATGCATCAGACTCTTTTAGTACGTTTGAAACGAAGATCGATGAAACAGCATACTAGCCGTCTCCCGAGCCTGATTGTTTCGTCTTGAATTTCATATTGATAAAACAACAACCACTGGGAACAGGGTATTACACAGAATTACTTAACGAAGGTAGAATAGATTTGGGTATAATTTGCTATATTGTTCTGTTGTATGCCTACGTTGAGGACTTTTCCCATACTGTATAACTTTGTTAAGCTACAGGCAAATGCTTTGAAAAAAAAAAAGAAAAAAAAAAGGAGAGACCTAACTTATGAACGGAATAATACTAATAAAAACAACCTAATAGAAAGGGAAGAGAGTATATGAAAGGGTATAGAAGTATATCCGATGGTCCTGTTGTTACTCTGACCAATATATATACCAAACCCCTCTTCCTTTGTACTTCTTTTTCCATTTCCATTTGATGATGAAAATTGTAATAGTAAATAATGTCTCCTTCTCTTAAGTGATATATCTTCTCTTCGCGAATTCTCTTCGTCCCAGGATATCCTTTTTTTTTCTTTTCTCCTTATTTTTCTGTCAAATCTTTCTTTATCTTTCCCCGATTTTCTTTCTCCGAATAAAAATAAAAAATTCTCTCTTCTCCATCTCTTTTCATCGTCTTAGAAACAATATATATATATATAATAATCACCTTCCCATCATCCCCTAAACCTCTCCCCCTCAACCTGGACCCCCATATCCAACGTCGGCGGGAATAACCCATTAAACCCCCCGATCATTCCTTCACCCTGCTTCCCGGCATCGGTTTTAATCCTCTGCTCCCTCCTCCAAACCGCACCAGTTTTCTCTTCACCTTCGTAGACGACGTCGTACCAGTAAATGATTCCGGAGCCTTGGACTTTTCTCAACCTACCCCTGATCTCGACGACGCGGTTGGTACCAGCGGTTTTCTTCTGTCCGATGATGGCGGATTTCTTGTGTTTAGTGCTGGGGTCGAAGATGGCGGCGTTGTTGAGACAAGGAGTAGATTCGTGATTTGGATGGGCGGTTCCGACGGGGGCTTTTGAGATGAGCGCAGCCGGTTTTCACGTCGACCTTATTCGTGGCGGTGTCACCGGTGGTGGTTTCTTCGGTTTTAGTTTGAGCCTGGGTTCCACTGCCGTCGCCGAAGAAACCGCGCGGGATACCCCAGCGAGCGGCCACGTCTTCGGCGGGTAGCGAGTCCAATGTTTAACGCCCATCCCCTCCCTCTCCTCCGCGAACTTCAGCGCCTCCTCGAGCGCGTTACGTATCGCGGCCGTCTCTTCTTTAATCTCGTCGATCTCATCCTCCTTGTTATTATCGGTAATGTCCTCCCACGTCCTCTGCTCCTCCCTCTTAACCCACCCGTACAGCTCCGGATCCTGAAACCTCAGCGGCTCCGACGCGATTTGCCCTGCGTAGTTATCGTTTAATGCCGCGTTAAGCATAGCAGCGTAAAACTCGACGGGTAAATCGGATTGCAACAGTTCTTTGAGGGAGAGGGGACGGATGATTCGTCCGTCTTGAGAGTGGACAGGGTGTCGTGCAGGCGGATCAGCGCGTTGGAGATGTAGTCGTTTTCAGCGATAGGGATGCGGTGGAAGTGGGAGGAGCGGCGGCGGTGCTTTTGGGGGACGGCGTGGGTTCGTTTTCGGGAGAGGGATTAGGAGGTCGCTTCCGGGGCGGCCGCGCTTGCGCTTTTCGGGCTGGGTGGGTTCCGTGGTGTTCGGGGGAGGCGCATCGGCCATGATGACGTCGTTGATGCCGTTCGTGAGGTCCTTAACGAGGACGGAATTGTTGTTTCCAGCCGGGTGGTTCTCCATTCCGTTGATGCCGTTGGGGACTTGCGACGAATCCTGGGAAGCGCCGATGCCGTTCGCGATGCCGTTGACTCCGTTCTTCTGGATGACGTGGGGCTCGTGGATCCCGTTGACCTGCTCCCTGGTCCCTTCCCGTTCATCTCAACACGATTGACCCCATTCATAGCAACGCCAACATCACGCTGGATGTTTTCGGTTCCGTTGACGCCGTTGGAACTTTGCGACGAATCCTGGCAAGCTCCGGTGCCGTTAACATGCTCCTTCTGGACGGCGTGAGATTCGTGGATACCCTTTACTTGTGGTTTTGGATGTTGCATTCGTGGATCCCGTTAAGCACTTCCCCGTTCTGCTGTCCCCGTCCGACAAACCCGTTCTGACGCTTGTCTCCCCCATTGACAATTTTCATCGAAACTCCGCCGTTCTTGTTCCTCATATCCACCACCTCGACCCACTGCTTAACCATATCGTCATCAATCTCCATATCAACCTTCATCCCACCATTAACAACCTCTTTCTGTTTCCCAATACCATTAGCAACCTCCTCCCCCTCCCCCTCAGCCTTAACTTTAACCCCGTAATAACTCTCAATAACTTCAACCGCATACTCCATAACCTCCTCCTCTTCCTCACTTAGCAAACCGTTCCTGACCATTTCCGTCTTCAGAGCGCGGGATCTTTAGTGGCCATGGCGCGGACGACGAGGTCGATGTGAGCGTCGTAGTAGACGTCGAGGGTCGTGCGCTGTGGTGGGGTTGAGATTGGTGCGGTGAAGAGGTGAAGGTTTCGGGAGCGGAGCGGAGAGGTCGATGCCGAAGTCGGAGAGGATGTCGCGGGTAGGGAGGAGGGAGCGGTGGAGGAGGTGGACCCGGGTGGAGGAGGTGCGGATAGTGATGGTGGCGGTGATGCGGAGGGTGGTTTGGAGGGTGCGGGCTTGGGAGGGCGGCCGCGGCGTTTGGATTTTGGCGGCATTGTTGAGGTGATAGAGCTGTTTAGATGCTGTAAGCGTATCCTTCAAGGGGATTCTTTGAAAACCGTAGCTAATGAGATGAGGAGTTAGCAATTCGGAACAAACAAACGCCAATGAATTCTCGGAATTGAAAAGAGCAATCGGTAATTGAAACGAACAGAATGGATTAGAGGGATGATCGATGATAGCGCGCCAATTGAAGCAATTCCGTATAGGTTAGATTACTTGCCAGTCCTCTCAATTATACGTTGTTTGTGTTTTATTATGCTGGGTTGTTTATTACGGTTATTTGTTGTTTGGTGGGGGAAAACGTTTGCGAAGTTGGCAAAAATTATCAAGGCGGAAAAACTTTCGCCAGCAAAAAAAAAAAAAAAAATAAAGAGAAAAAAAAATTTAAATAAATTAATTAATTAAAATGAGAAAATATATATAAAGAAATATCAAAAATTCACCAGAGCACCTCGTCCTAATTGCTCGTCAGGAGGGCCTATAGCAGTGATATCTGGGGTACTAGAGTGCGAATGGCTGAGAAGTGCTTCACTTTGCGTGTGTCTACGATTTTTTTTTTTTTTTTTTAGTGGTTGCTTGTTGGCCAGCCCGGAGAGAAAGAATCACGCGCGCGCTAGAGCGCCTACGCTCGCCTAGCCTAATATTGATATTGCACTCGAGATATTGGCGGATTGGGGGTCAAGTAGCGCGGCCTGGTTCCGGACACACGGCACTTCTCCCCCAATGATAACTTTCACTGAGCTTCTCGCAAATTTACGGCGCTCTAAATGCCAGATAGGGGACTTCGATGGTTTGTTTGACTTTCTTTCAAGACTCCTGGTGACCCACCGGAGGGACTCTTATAGGCTTTCCGATCTCAGAAACTACGTCGGGCTGACGGCGAATGATTTGATCTCCCGAGATCACTTTGATGACGCGGAAACGCTCCTTGCGCAGGCGATACTGGCCTACGGCGATCCGCGCGTCCAAAACCGCTGCCGCACCCGTGCACCGATGGATCACTCCGCCGACCGGAGAGGTTTTAGGCAAGCTGCTCGAGCCCTCATTGCGACACTTTTCGGCGAAGCATTTACATCTTTAAGGGCCGAAGAGAAGTCATCTATGGCAATAGGGAAACGAATCTTGAACGCCGCAAATAGGAAAGTTACCAGTGACTCCGAGTCCATGGGACCCGGAAGCTTCATAGACCCGGCCGACCTCTCACGCAACTATTCCTGGAGGATGCTAGTCAAGTCAGATACAGAACACTTACATACGATGATGGACCAGTTTACCTGGTCTTGCTATGAAGAAGACGAACCTGGCGACGAAAGCTCAGGTGAACATGATGCAAGCTCAAGTGAATATAATGCCGAGCCAGACGATACGTCCGAAGCGAAGGACGACGAGGAGCCTACATCCAGCGATGATGATACAAACCCTGACAGCAAGGGAAATCGCGCCGCAAGGGCGATTTGGATGTCATGGCTAAATTTTTGGGGTGCCCGGACTGCGGCAAATGCCAGGGCGACAGGATCTTGGAAATCGGGGATGGAGCCAGCTTCATGAGGTGGATTTCAAGAGATGGGAAGGTGGGGCGAACTTCCTACACAATGAAAGCGGAGTTGCCTATGTATTGCATGCAAAGACTTCGCTATTCGTAACTGATTTCCTGTGCCTAGGACCATTCGCGTAAAGCTCATAGCGGTTTGAATTATTTACTTGTATTCATTTATTTGCATTTAAAGTATCCATAAACCTCTTCCTTCATATTCATGCTCATACGACGTGAAGAACCTCTATAACCTAAAAACTGTCCAAATTCTTCGCATTTATTTCTTTCTCGCCTGGAAAACCGATTTAGTCACCATTTCTTCCACAATACATCTCCTCTCGTAATGCGCTATGCCCAATGATAATGTCTGCGTGGTATATTGAATCGAATTCTATCGCTGCTTATATTCTAACTTTTAGGGCTGAAGTCTCTTAAACATAATTTGGAATCATCAAATCCAGCTCCTTTTATAATGCCATGCTTCCTATGAATCAAGACATAATGAAGGACAAGAGCCATCTCCTCTATTCTCTGCTAGCCACCTTGTTTAGTAGTACCACTCTAGCAATCACGAGCGAGAACAAACCCGGGTCCGCAGTTCGGACAAGGCGTCGGACATGCATACTGCGTGCCCGTATTGATGGGCAATGGCACGGGACGACGATCTGGCGCTGGAACTCCGTGCAAGCAACGTTGCAAGTCTGCTTGTTGGGACAGCCTTTTGGTGGGGCAAGAGTCACGGTTGGCCGAGGATGGCAGGACTTGTCGGGCTGAACTGTGTCAGGGTCATCCTGAGCACTGCGGGATGGGAAATTATCGTTAGTGAAGCGGGGGAAAGTAGTAGTGAGTGGAGAAGATACTTACGCGACGAGGAGAGGAATGTAGCGATGATGAGAGTTGTGAACTTCATTGTGTTTGCGGTTGATCGGTTTCTTTTTGTGAAGAGATCTGATTATCACCATTGTAGTTCTTGGAGATTTCTAGAAAGGCGAAGAAGATCTTTTAGGGAAGAACTTCACGGTGTATTATAGTTGAAGCTTCTCAGTGCCGTCCTTCGAGCTTAGCTAGTACTGGGCATATCTAATATCGATAATCGCAATGGAATGCAGCGCCATTAAATCGGCAGAGCTATTGGATCTCTTCGCACCCTAATCAGATCGAGGATCCAATAGGATGGACTTGAAGCTTAAAAAAAATTGCGATTAATCGCGATTTCTTGAAAATTACGCCTATACTCAGAGCTCTACGCTTGCAGTGCTTTGGATCTCGAGGCAAAGCAGGTACCCGTCCGTTTCCGTTATTAATTTCGTCAAATCCGGCGATGGTCGATATATAGCTCGAGATATGTAAACCACCTACTTTTTAAGGTCTAACCTCTAAGTTATTGCGAGTAACACCTTTCGTGAAAGATCAGCGCTGTTTGCTCTGCTTATCGCCCTGTTAGATCAGTATTCAATCCATAGGGTAAGCCGCCAGGGATTATATCCGTCTTAAACTATCAATCATGGTGGTGTTTTCCTTCATCTTGTTCACCCCTTGGACTGGACTAATACAATTCATGAACCAGTCCAGGTTGATATTGGTAGATGGGATTGCTTCCGAGGTATCTAGATCGAAACTGAGATATCAAAAGAAATTCAAACAAATTCAAACAAATTCAAAAGAAACTCGGCAACAATCTAACGTTGTTATTGCTGGACTATGGGCTCGCTCGACCTGAGTCAAGCAAATTAGAGGCTTTCAGCACCTAAATTCCTCAGATCAAGCCGCTACAGTAACCGTCACCACTGAAGCTGTAGTTTCTCATCTCTTAAAATTCTTTTTGAAGCCTCCTCGTTTCGAGTATTTGCGGGACACAATAACACTCTTATCTATTACTATAGTTGTTTTTCACGCAGTTGTTTTCAACCTGCATCATCGAAGTTTCCGATTGCTATGGATGGAAACAAATAAAGGTACCTCCGGGGCTTCCTTCTGCACCTCGGGAGCCGGAACCGCTTCGCCGCTTTTCTTCCACTTACTGGCAACGGGCATCCATTCCCGCCGGCTGTGATAACTCAATTAGATTGATCCGTAGTGTAGCACGCAAACGCAGATTAATAAACTCGTATTTCTAAGCATACAGAAAATCTTTTATTTATCGACCGCTATGAAGCATGCTTGGTTATCAAGTAGCCGACGGCAAAACGTTGAACACGAGAAGACGTCAAATTGTCTTGAAAATTAACAGCCCAGCTTCCAGAAGGAAATATACCTCGCTATGCTACCTATAGTCCTCGTCGCTTATTATTCAGCATCTTGAAAAACACAAGTATTGCAGGGGTAAACACCTTCCCAATACCTCTCGCCTCTGGATATTCCTTGTGGAACTCCTACATACTCGACTCGCGAGCTACAGTTTGTAAGCAACGAATTTGTGGGGGTGGCATCTCGAAGCACCTTAACCGGATGCGTTCATGATATTTGCAATGGGCTTAACTTTCTAGCATTAACAAGAACTGATATATAACACCCTGAGATCTCAAGATAGTTTTGGAGAAAAAAACAAAAAAACTGAATCTCGTTTTCTGAACTATCAGTCTATTGAGCTTTCGATATTACCGTGCCGTCTTACTCAGTTGTCCAAGTTTTTACCAACTCAGGGCTTACCAAACGACTACTCAACAAATTTCTCACGAACAATGTCCGACCCAACAACTCCTCTCCGCGTCCTCATCACCGGCGTTACCGGTTACATGTAAAATCCCTCCCTCTCTAAACCCCCGTTAAAATTTCTTTAGCTGTCAATCGTCTGCGCCGCTAATACTCTGCGCTTCATTCCCCCAACAGTGGCGGTTCCGTCTTAACCCAATTACTCTCCTCCCAAGAGCCTTCCTTGAAGAACCTGCATTTCTCAGCCCTAGTTCGCGGAGAAGATCGCGCTGCGGTACTCAAGCAGAACAACGTCGAGCCTATCCTGTTCGAAAGCCTGGATCAGTTCGATACGTTGAAGAAGATTGCTAGCGAATTCGATGGTACGAGGCTTTCCTTGTCTCGGCTGTTCTTTAGCTAGGGAAAAATTGATTGAAAGACTTAAAGCTGATTATGATGTCTTCTGTATTAAATAGTCGTGATCAACAACGCGTCTGCGTTCCACGATCTCGCCGCGAAGGCGATGGTAGAAGGACTAGCGCTCCGGCAGAAGCAGAAGGGTTCGAAGGTGTATTATGTCCATGTAAGTCCTCTCCTCCTTCCTTTCCCCCGCTATCTACTTTCGCAACAAGGATCTAATTCGATAGACCTCCGGAATCTCCTCCATCGCCGACCGCTCCGTCTCCGGCGCATACATCTCCCCCTCGGTAAATCGCACTACCTCTCCGACGCCAACGACGACATCCGTCCTACCTCCGCTCCCGCCAATCTCTCGAAGAATACCGCCAGCGCACAACCGATATCGCCGCCCTCGACGCCGCGACCGCGAGCAACGTCCCATATACATCATCATGTCGCCCACGATCTACGGATGCGGCACCGGCTTCTTCAACAAAAACTCCATACAGATTCCCGGGATGATGCGCGCCGCCATAAAGCGCGGAAAGGCCGAAGTAATGGGAAACGGAGGGAATCGGTGGATCACGTGCACGTACAGGATTTAGCGGTGCTGTACGAGATTTTGTTGAATGAGGTTTTAAGTGGGGAGGAGGGTGTTAAGGAGGGTGTGTACTTTAGCGCTACGGGTGATCATAGCTGCGCGATATCGCGGTGAATATCGTAGGAGCGGAAGAAGTTGGGATTGTTGGGGAGCGATGAGGTTGCGGAGATAGCGTTGAGGAGGCGGATAAGGCGTGGGGGAAGGGGAGTAAGCAGTGGGTGGAGTTGGGGTTCGGGTCGAAGTAAGTATAATTATGCTTCCGGGAAGTTATGAGAGAGATAGAGAGGTGTTTGCTGACGATTTTGACGATTGTAGTTCGCTTTCGAAGGCCGATCTGGCGAAGCAACTCGGGTGGGAACCGAAGTATACCGACGAAGACTTTTACAAGAGCTTCGACGAGGAGATGCAGATTATCGCGGAGCAGATCAAGCATTAACCAGAAAAGTTAATAGTCACTGCTTGATGAAACGGATTCCTTATGACTCCGCTTGAAGAAACGAGTATATCAGTGAATAAGATTTAGTATACATAAAGCTAGTTCAAAGCCCGCGGCGAATTGAGTAATCCCTGAGGCACTGCCTGGCGTCTTATGCCCCGTCGGGGCAGGTCGGGCACATAGTACACGCAAAACGAACCAGTGGCTTTCCCGAGACGTCTCCGACGGCTCCATTGCAGATTTGACGACTACATATAGAAAGAATCAGTCTTTTGGTCCAGCGCAACCGTGCTTCCAAAGCTTTACTCGTACTACCGAGAAAACTTCAGGACATCACTCGTCCCCCAACATCCTACATCCGTCCTACAAAAGCGGCGTCGTCATATCATGTGTCCTCACCATCACGTGGGTAACAAGTAACAACCAACTCGAAAGTGTAACAAACAGGCCTTTTCCTTGTTCCTGCGGCTAGTCCTTTGGATTTCCGTCAGCCTGCATAATTAGTGTTGGGAGTTGGAAACCCAACACGACAAAATTTTCTTCTTCAATTCCTCGGTCCCCACGTAACTCCTCACCTCCCTTTTTAATCCATCCATTCCCCCACGATCATGATATCGTTACACTGAGCGTGACACGAATAAACTGTATACTTCACCATGTTAGATCAACTCCCGTTCGACATTAGCTACCAGATACTGCTCCTGGTGGATCCATTCGACCTTGTGCGGTGGACAGGGTACGTAAACTGTCTCCATCCCCACGTTCATGAATTCTAATGGCCTAACCGACGGTTTTCAATCTAGGTCTCGAGATCATGGCGCAAGCTCCTCTCCACCCTCTAATCCGACGGCCAGCACCTCCACTCCACATGATCCGCCGCACTCCCCTCCGCCGTCCAAAAGATACAAATCCGCGACAAGCTAACTCCGAATTCCCAAACGCCGATCTCATGTTAATCCCGGCAAAGCACCGTGACCCTCACCTTCCCACGCGTTCGAAGAAGCAGAAAAGGGAAGTAGTAGAGCAGCATCGCAACCCGTTCACGCCGCCTCCTCCTCTCCTCCCCGCCACCGCGCCAACGCCTCCAAGGGAAAATCTTCAACCGCGTTAACATCGAAGTGCCGAATACATCCTACAACGAGCTCGGCGTGAAGTGCAAGTACGACCGGTTTCTGCTTGCTATGGTCCGAGGGAACCGCTCGTTATGATCTACGACCTCCCCTGGCCGGAACGACGAGATGTACTCCTACACCCTCAAAAACCCTCGTAATGAAAAAGTCCTCACTGCAACTTTAGGCGGTGGGAAACTTGTCACGGCGACGCTAGATAGTACGGAGGAGTTTTTACACGTTTGTATGGTTGATTTGTCCGATGTACGGAAGGGAAAGATGGTTATGGCGGCGCCGCTACCGGTTAAGAAGCTACGGTTGCCGATTAGTTTGGAGGATAGGATGTATTGCCGGAGGGACACGTGCCGCTGCTATTCGGCTCTACGCCGCTGATCAGCACGAACGGAAGAACGGTCGCGTTTTCCGACTCGTACGTATCCAAAATACAGTGTGGGATTTCACGCCGCCGCCCGAGGTTATTAGGAACGTATAACACGCTCCCGAATGGCGGACGCTATTTCGATCGCCTAGGCGTGCACATGGATGCGATTTCCTCCTCCCCGTAACGTGCGGCTTATATCCCCGAAGACGCGGACGACGTCGTCGCGACCGTATTCGTGCACGAGTTCGCGTTCAAGTACTTCGCTATAATGCCGGCGTCTACAACCGGCGGAAAAATAACGACGATGAAGGGTATCAGCGCGCCGCACGACGAGTATGTGGAAACTGCAGGATACGCGGCCGCGTTACGTTTAGCGTTTTCGAATCCGGGAGGGAGATATTCGTTAGGGTGAGGTACGATGATGAGGGGCCGCTGTACAAACTCGTCCGACGGAGGGCATCGTCACCACCGCGCCATTGTTAGGTGATGCGGAGGGTCAAGTAAACTAGAAGAAAAGGAAGAGTTCGAATACACCCTCGAAAAACAATGGACGACTTTATTTCGCAAGAAAAGTACACCCCCCAAACCTCCCGACGCCGAATCGCTAGAATCGTCCTCCGCCCGATTATACGCATGGACATCGAGCGCTCATCCACAGACCACTTCGTCTACTTCCGCGCGGGTCCTCTCACCATCACACTACGGGAACCGGCGTTTATATTCCTGGAGTATAAACCCTTAACGGAGCAAATACGACTGCGCGCGCTGTCGGTGCGACGTCTAGTAATTCGGAGACGAGCGTGACGGGATCGGTGGAGTTTAATCCGTGGCATTATAAGATCGTTGCGGCGCAGGGGACGAGCAGTGCATGGTGCTCGTGTTTGAGAGTTATGGAGAGATAGGTGCTGTTAAGGCTCGTGGAGTTCGGGGAGTTTTGGGCGAAGTTGAGCGAGCGGAGTTTGGGGAGGGAGTTTGCGGTGGACCTGTGGTGTTCGAGGGGGGGAAGTAGTGAGAGGGCTGAAGACGGCGGGATGAGGAGGGAGGATTTGAAGGGGAAAGCGGTGGGTTTGAGGAGAGTAGTGGGATGAAATGTTATGACTGTGATGATATGAGATTGTACGTAGCGAGAAGATATCCAGACCCTTTGAAAATTTACGAAAAGCCGGAGCAAATGTTCCACGCCATAGAAGATGTCCATCTGGAGTGTTTGCTCTGATCTCGCTTTCCACTGCTAATCTAAGTTTCAGACTACGTCTTATCGAGGTCCGGCGGAGCAGTCCATAGCTCAGTGGACTTAGGGTAGCACAACTTGCGCTACCCAGAACCGTCATCAAGAGATATCATTTTTGTAATTTCCAGCAAAAAAAAAAAAAAAAAAGGCCGAGGTGGGTATATCTCGTAGAAAATGCCACCAGATGAGATACTAGTAGTAGTAGCGGCTCTTGTACTCCGAGTCCGGTATATAAAATATTCTGAGAAGCAAGATCTCAGAAAAAAAAAACGGAAGCCTTAGGGTGTATGATCAGTATAAACTGCGCATGCCTGGATTGGTTCAAATAATCCCGCCTATAAAAAATTCACTCACGGCACCCATCTCCATATACTGCATCAGAATCGTCAGCACAAAGCAGACAGAAACATACTCAACGCCAAATTACGCTCCAGCAGCGGTTATAACCCAGATCCGGCCCAAAAAAAAAAAAAACTTGTGGAAACCTTCGCTGCGACGGAACCGGGTACTCCGGGTACCTTGTTCGCTTCTGGCTCTCGCAAGCGAAGAGCTCTGTCATTGCGAAATCTATATTTATCACTCTTCTTCTTCTCCTTTTTTGCAGCGATTCCCATGTCTTTCTCGCGAGGTGAAGGAATGGCAGCCCTTTTCGAGTCAATAAGCCCGTGTAACCAATTACGACACGCAATCTTTCACGACATCCCGGCCTCCATCTCACTATTTTTTTCAAGGATCGTCATTGCTTGAAAAAAACAAGCGAACAAAGCTTACTCCTGCGTAATATAAATTCCTGCATGGCAGGATAAGGCGAAAGGGCATTTTAAAATATCGGCAGATTCAATGGCACCCCTTACATCCACACCCGTCCATTCTTTCGGCTATAAATAGACCCTGTTGGGCCTCCCAAGAGATCTTCTACGTTCCAAGGAATCTTCACTGATCTTCTTGCTCAACTCGGAGTCTTCAGAGGTCAAAGGTCCAACACAAACTCTCCCCTTCATACCAACCTACACCGCTAATACTCCATACAAACTCACGCCCAACATGAAGTCCGTCCTCATCATCACCACTCTCGTCTCCGTCAGGTAAGCCTCCCCTTCCCTTCCTCTGCCCAAAACCCTTCTCCCACCAACCCCACTAACACCCCCAGTGCCCAACTCGAAATCCCCCAACAACAACCTGCTACCCCAACCAACCGTCACCGTCGCTCCCCCAAAGGATGCAAACCTCCCAAATTCTTCTGCGACATCGCGTGCCCGCAGAGTATCCGGCTGATTACTGTTCCGTGCGATTGCCCGACGGATACGGTTACGGTGTATAAGTGCCCGACGGGGTGTTCGGGTGTGGGCCTGGTATATTCTACAGAAGGACTGTTAGGATTGAAGGGAAGTTAAGGGTGGAGGTTGTTTGGTGGAGATGAGGAAGATAGATGTATGTACATTATTCAGTGAAGGTATACTGTGAATGTCCCTTCCATGAAGGGAGGGAAGAGGCAGCGAAGGAACTAATATACTATTCCCAAAGCACCATCTTTTTTTTTTTTTTTTTTTTTTTTTTTTTTTTTCCACGTCAAGAAGTGATATGAGAGGAGGGAGATACGTAATGTTTTTCTTTGTAGCTTCTAAGAGTTCTAATATTATTAGCAAGAGATAAACGAAAAATAAGAGAGCGGAAACAGTCTGCGCTACATAGTGATAGAATACTAATTCTTTGAGGAAAAAAAAAAAAAAAAAAAAGGAAAAGAAGCATACTAAGTAAGGTGAAGTGGAGAGTCAATAGTAATCAATTGTGAAGGAAAGCGCCGAGCAAACGTTATCGAAAGCAGATAGTGATACATGTTAAGTAATCTCGAGAAGCCTGTCGTCCGGTGAGGTTTCAAATGAAAAAAATCCATTTCAATCTTTTTTTTTTTCTTCTGAATAGTTATGATACCTCTGGGGCCTGGGCGCCGGCTCTAATAGATGTGATGGGGTACTTATATTCTTGACGGCCTCGCGGTCCATCAATCACAGATTATACATTAACTGCCCTTTCCTCGCAATGTTATTATACGAGGACTCCTCAGCCGACTACTTGGGCCTCTTCGTTGACCACACCATCTCCCTTCCTCGCGGCCTTCTCCTTCTTCCTCGCCTTCGCCGCAGCCTTATGAACCCTCCTCATCCCCTGATCTCCTCCAATTGTTCCCTCCAGTTCTCCTCCACGGCCTTTCGAATAACCTCCTCCTTCTTCTTCAATACCTCTTCAACACTCCCTCTACCTCCCCACCCACCTCCTCCGCAACTTTCTTCACCCCCTAACAAGAACCCCAACTTCCCTTCCTCCACATCTCCCCCTTGTCTCAACGTCTCCGCTGTACGCATCCATATCTTCTTCTCGCCCTTCTCAATCATGATCTTCCTAATTATACCTTCATACTCCCCTTCCTTCCCAAAAGTTTTAACGCCTCCTGCCTGATATACTCCCTCGTCATCCACCCCTTTATTAAAAAGATCGGTACGGGATGGAATGTACTCATCCACCCACCGTATGAACATTTCCCGCTTACTCAACCTCTTCTTATCTCTTTTTATCAACCTACTCCTCTCGAAGCTACTAACCCTCAAAAGCGGTTTGTGGAGAGGTAGTCGAATAACGCCTCCGTAGTTTCGAAGCCGGCGTACCACTTTTCGGGGTCTAAGCCCCAAAACTCCAACACTTCGCGTGGAGAGGTGGAGAGGACAAGGTGTGTCTTCCTGCCGTCGCTCCTGGAGCCCTCCCGTCTCTCTCCCACTTCGTCGTGGTCGATGATCATCCTTAAGCCGTCGCCATTAACGCTCAACCCGCACCACCGCGCGGACGTATTCAGTATGTTCCACGTATCCCCGTAAGCGTGCGTGAACGCGTCATCTCGTAGTTACCGCGCGTCGGGCAGATGTGTACATCTACCTGCACGTGACCCTTAACTTCCGGTACAAACACCGCGAAATTCGCCGCGGGAATTACGTACTACGGACGTGGCGGAGAGGAGGCTGATACGGAGGAGATGAAGCCGTCGTGGTATCCTCTTCATCTTTCTCCCGCCGGTGGGAGGAGGCAGAGTTGGCCTGCGCTTGTGGAGTAGAGAGGAGTACTTCGGACCGTAGGCGAGGATGTCGATGTCGCCGTGGTCCGATTTTTGAGGAGCGGGGACCGGGACGTTAGGGAGGTAAAATGCGGGACAATAGAGTGGTGAACCGGTTAGGATGGTGCTGTAGATGGCCGAGGGTACGCGGACGCAGTCGATGGGTTGGGCGCCGGTGTGTTTTGCGGCGAGGAGGGAAATGCTTTACCGCCCATTGTTGGCGTCTGACTGCCGGACCGGGGGGGGAATTGGCGCCGTCTAGAAAAGCGATGGCTTGAAAGTGTAATGAAATTGAGAAGGGGCAATAGCTGCAATGAGTAGAATTAACTTTGACTGGGGGAGGGGGGACTTTCTCGTTGTTTTTGTATATATATGGGAGAGTTGATTAAAAGGGATACGACATATGTACGACGTAATTTTGCCTCACACAGATGCACTGGCGGCAGGTGCAACACCCCCTTTCCTGTTCAATGAGTCACTTACTCCTGTTCGACGTGGAGAGAGCCAAGTAGTACTATATGTTCTTTTCTCGATGAAATCGAAAGCGGAAGTCGTTAAACGTTTTAAGCCCCCCTTATATAACCCCTGCGCCACACCCGGATGTATGTACGCCGCGCCGCGCCTTATAAGGCTGAATCTCGATCGCGAGGCTATCTCCTCTACATTCATCTAGCAAAATTATATAAAAAAAAATAAAAAATAAAAAAAGCACCGAGAGAGAAAAAGAAGGGGAACGAGTTTTCAGTCCGCCAAGTAAAAGCCAGGCGATATTCCACTTCGCACCAAATAGGGGGTGTAATGCGTTGCGTCGGAGTCTACAGTCAGTTGACATAATTGTTGGGACACTTTCCTAAAACGGCAGTTTTCCATATAAAAGTATGATTTTTGCACTTTTTCAATCAATAATAACGCAACAACGACTGGATATAATTAGCTAAAACTTAAATATGTTATAATATATATCGTAAACTAATACATATTAAAATTTAAAAAAATCCGTTAAAAGTTTATGACGTGATAATATTTAATATTTTATATATTTTAAAAACACGTACTTCACGTTTTTATATGTAAAATACGCGAAATTGCACGAAAATCGTGCGATTTTAAACTAGCTAAAATTTAAAATAATATATATAGCTTAATTTATGACGAATCTTTTAAATTTAAATATGTGTTAGATTAATATATAATCTATAATATATTTTAATTTTATAAGTTTTTATTAAATATTGACGTTATAATATAAGTTTAAAAATAATATAAATTTTTTTATATATAAAAATTTTTAAAAAATAATATAAAATTTAATATTTGATAAAATTTTAATAAAATTTTGGTATGTTATTATTATATATATAGTAAACGTAAATTTTCAATTTTATAAAAGTCCGATAATAATTGAGTGAGTTATCGATGATTTAAGATATTGTAGAACTTGAAGAAATTGCCGTTTTAGGTAAGTGTCCCAACAATTATGTCAACTGACTGTATATGGAGGGTTGGGGAACCTATCAAGCGCGATAAACGCCCTTCACGCTGTCATTTTTGCGAAATCGGTTGGACTCTTAAGCTTCCGCATGCGCGCAAGTCCTCCCCCCCCTCTCTCTTCAGCTTTGTGCTTGGATCGTTAGATCAAATACTAGAGCTATTTTCATCAACCAATACTACGACTCGGAGGGGCTCACTAGTAAGCTCGAATTAATGTGAAAAGGACTTGCACGAAAGATACGCCTGGTTGCTCCTGACGAATTTGATGTGCCGCGGCCGATGCGCCCGTTTTCATGTTCGTGAACTATTCATCGTATTTGAAGATCACGAAAACCAAGGCAAAAAAAAAAAAAAAAAAAAAGCCATGGTAAACATCCTCAATGCACAAAAGAGGGAACAGCAGAGGGCCTTTCCTCTGATCTGTTTATTCATACTCAGTATCGCTTCTTTTCTTTTTTTTGTTTTTTTCTTTTTTTCTTTCATATATTTATTTATTCAATTAATTAATTTATTCCCCCTCTCTCAACTCCCCGCTTCCTCCAACTAGCAAACACAAACACCCAAGTGGAAACTCTTTCACTCTCTAATCAAATCACTTCCAACTTCACACAATCAACATCATCCCCGTCATACGAGATAACAAGATGATGTCCCGCTACAACGCTTACTCAGGCTCCGCCCACGCCCAGAGCGTCGGCCAGGCTACCGGCTTCAAACGGCCTTCGAGGGACCCGAAGTTTCGACAACTACCCCAGAGCGACGCAACATCCACCACGTCAAACCCCGCTCCTCCTCCACCGCGCTCCCCCCGGTAGTCCGCAGCTCTTCGCCAAGAAGGAACAGTACGGCATCAACAACAACAACGGAAACGTTACCAGGTCTACAGTGGCAATAATACTCGCTGGTCGGCGTACGGCGGCAATTCGAACAACGAAGCCGCCCGCATGAGCGTCAAAGACAGCAACAGTCCATGCACAGCGGCACCAGCGGCAGCAAGTTCACCTACGGCGGACGCAACAACTTCGACGCGAACAAGTACTCCACCTGCAGGACGGAACGAACAATAATACTTCCCGCTACGGCGCGCGCACGGGCACGCTGTCCAAGATCGCGACGTCGGTCACGGGTAGCACTAACGACACCTTCAGCAGCACAGGCCGCTGACGGAGGAGCAGCAGGAGAAGCTGGAGAGGCGCAGATTGTGGGCTAATATGGGGAATTACGGGGCTGCTTACTATGTTTTCTCTTCCTCTCTCTCTCTCTCTTCCTTCTTTTCCTTCTCGATGGTGCTGTGGTAGTGGAAGGTGGTGATTTTGACTGACGAGAGGGAAAACAGCCGACGATGAGTATTGACGAGCTTATGGATAAAGATCCCTATCGTAAGTTCCCTCCTTCCTCCCTTCCTCCCTTCTCCCCTTCTCCCCTTCCCTCTCCCTTCCCCTCTCACTCTTTGCTCCCTTTCTTCCATCAGTAATGCTGACGCTTTCATCAGTCGACATCAACACGCAGAACCGCACCCTCGAAGCCCGCGCCAAGTCTTCCCGACGCCATCAAAACCCCAAGGATACCTCCCCAACGGCGCCTTCGACCCCATGTCCGACTGCACCAATTTCCCCGCGGACTTCGACCGCTGGCTCTCCCTCACCTCCCACGTCACAAGGAGTTCACGTACAAAGCCCTCCGCGGCGCCAACCGCGACCCGAACACCCACGCCCTATTCGTATTCGTCGAATACGTCTCGCCGAGATTCAACAGCCTGTATCACACGCGCATGCTGAACAACGAGCGCTCGGAGAGGTTGCGTACTGAATCTAAAGCCAGCGCGGGAGCAATGTTATCCGGCGGCACGAAAGTCCCCGACGTCGAACTCAAAGCGCGCTTCATAGTCCGCGGCAGTAAAATGGCGTCCGACAAGAATTTGTTGAAGATGCTCGAGCACGTCGGCCGCGCCCGCGACGCGAAAGACATAATGGAGCAGATGCGACTCCGCCGCGATTCTGCTAAAGGGATCGGGAAGATCGCGGGGTTTCTGTTCCTGGCGTGTATCGTTAACGGAGGTTCGCGACGGAGATGTGTCAGTTTATTTTGGATATGAGCCAGGTCGGACCCGTTGGGAGTAGCTATAGCGTTACGGGGACGGAGGAGGGGACGGCACTCAGGAGGGGAGTTCGGTTTCTGTTGGTGGTGGTGGTGGTGGTGCAGATGGTAATAAAGGGGGATGTCGGGGTTGGGGTCGGACAAGGAACAGGGGGAAGATGACGAGGATAAATCGGTTTCTACGGAGAAAGTAACGCGTACGTCCGCCATCCGCGGCATCGCAAACTCGAAGAACCGCATCGCTACTCGCACCCCCAGTGGCATCCGCTCCCACGTCACTTCTTCCCTCCCGCACATCAAACTCGAAAGCACCACCAAAAGAGCATTAAGAAAGAATCCAACTACGACGCCGACGTCCACAGCACGTTCAGCTCCGAAGTAAACACGGAGGACGGCGTCAGCGACTACTACACCGAGTCGGAGGAAGGTGGTGAATATGACGACGACGATTTGTACAGCGAGGAGGGAACGGAGCTCGAGTACCGTGGCGTTACGGGGTTTGATTATCCGGATGAATTCGGGAGGTTTAAGTTTGAGTTCCCCGAGAACGCTGTTGGTGACGGGGAGGAGGAGGAGAAGGAATTTGAGGGTGTTGAGGGTTTAAGTTTAAGGTTGAGGAGGAGGAGGAGGAGGATGAAGAGGAGGAGATAGTTGGTGGGATGGGGAGGTTGAAGGTGGAGTATGATTGAGTAAGGGGATGGGATGTCCATAAAAAAATTTTTTTTCTTCTACGATTATCGTTATCGCGTTTTTCATTTCGAAGGTTTTTATTTGCTAACACTAGGAAAAGAGGATGGAGATCATCGGAGAATCTTTGGTCATGAGCCACAAGCAACGAGAACGCATATACTCAAACGACGAGAGATAATATACAGAAAAGACAAAATGGAGGGAAACGCTTTTTAATAT
Organism: Pezizomycotina sp. ARF18; assembly: GCA_002224055.1. Lineage (NCBI taxonomy): Eukaryota > Fungi > Ascomycota > Pezizomycotina sp. ARF18. The sequence goes on from AZLU01000169.1 coordinate 39,334, forward strand.
TCTTGCTACGACGATGATCAACTTTTCTCTATTGGTTTTTTCTTCCTCAGCACTTCTTTTTCTTTTATTAACTGTTACTACATGTCCCCTTTTTCCTTCTTTTTTTTTTTTTTTTTTTTTTTTTCACGATCATGCTTCTTAGCGTAATGGTTTCTGCTTTCTTTTTTTCGAGAATTATTTGATTTCTAGTTAGTTAGCGCGAACTGTTTTCTCTTCTTTTCTATTCGTTATTATTATTAGGAATCAGCAAGATGTTATATACGAAGTTTTCTCTCCTCTTCTGGTACTCCGTCGCAGCTTGTCACTTGAAGGTGGTAAGTAATTTTGCCTGCTGCTGCCATTCTCACCTGCTTTCAATGGCGCGGGGCAGCAAGCACTCAGTATCAAGAATCAGAACGTACATAATAAGCGGTATTCATTTCATTCGCTACACCTTTTTTTTCCCCCCCTTTTTTTATTTATCCCCGGCATTGTAATTAGCAATGGTGTTTCTTCCAGATAGAGACGTCATGCAGAGAGCTTCCATTCAACTAACCGGTTCTCAACTCGAAGACATTTTCGAGTTCAGCCTCGCCGCAGGGCTTCGAAGCCAGAGAGACAGTATGAGTTTCCGGCTGTGAGTTATTGAGAGAATTTACACAACCATTAGGCTTTTTTTTTTTTCCACTTGTCCTGCGCTACTCTACATCGTTACACTTCCCGACAGATTCCATCGCACGAAAGAATAAGAATGACTATGTAATATTGACAGGGTTGGATTTGTATACCTACCTTGGTTCAGCTTTCCAATTAATGACATTCCAGATTTGCCTAGACTTCGAACGCGATATTCCCCAAGTCTGGTGGAACGTGTGGATACTACAGGCATTCCCTCGATAACACGTCGGGCTTTCTCGAAGCGGAAACGTCTCGATTATTTCGCGGAAAATTTAAATGGCAAGCGTAACGAATCGAAAGGCTGAAATGTGTCACCTTCTGAGCCGGCTCCACGCATGGCAAAATATCTACCGGTATAAATTACGAAATGGCGGGATAAATCCTTACTCCTTCCAGGCCTGGTAAGGTCGTACCTGACAGGCGATGGCCATCTCCGAAGGGGCGAATCGAAAACGTCTGATGACCCGTATGATGTTTTTTTTTCGCGATGGTGGTGTTTAACAGATGTGACACCCGGGTGTAGTCCGAACCACTCCAAACACCGGTGGTTGATTTGACAGATGCCGCGATAGCTGAAGAGCCTGCTGGTGTGTCACACGCTGAGAGATTAACTTAAGGGCTATAGATACGTATAAAAGGCCCTTGGATTTCCGACAAAAGTTCCCGCCAACCGCTCACCGTTCTTCTCGACGACAGCACTCTTAATATCTCCGCCCTTTTTTCAGATTCTACACCTGAGTCATAACCCCTCCCCCCAACAACAACACATGCATCTGTCATCCCTTCTTACCTCTCTCGGCCTCGCGGCCACCGTAACCGCCGCCGGCGTAGGCAACTTCGACGATATCTACTACCTCGTAGACTGCTTCTCCTCCAGCAACACGCAGCAGCCGTACTCCGCCGGCGCGTACTACTGGCTCCGCGACCGCTCCCTCCACGGCGAGCGCCCGCCCGGCGCCGGCAACGTCAGCGGCTACGGAACTATTATAAACGGCGGCGCCCCGCACGCCCTCCGTAAATGGAAGGGAACAGACCCTCATCGTGTTCCCCAACACCCACGCCGGTTTTCCGGGGATCAAGTTTACGGTCAACATCGTACCGCTGGGCAGGACGTGGGCAATTAATAATATCGCGGGGACGCTATTACGGATAATGGAAGGTTATTTCAAGTGCAGGCTGGATGGTGGGAGGGTTTTGTATAGTAGCGGAGATGTGCAATGCAGGACTATTTACTACTGCGCTGCTAGGTTATACCTAAATTCCGGCTAAAGTTTGGGGGCCTCAAAACCTATAAAACAAAAGAAACATGTTATCGATAGTGATGTGATGTAAGCACGCTTCTGCAAAAGATTGATCACGGTATATTTAGGATATTTTAGAATATCTTGCCTTCAATAACAATGTATATAACATTTACACATAATTACTACCTTCGCATGAATTCCTACCGGTGAGACCAACAATACTCCCTACTATCTACTGCAATAGGCAAGTATCTCGCATGAGGCGGCTACAGAGCGGAAGATTTTCACCGAGTTAATGCAAGACATCGGACAGAAGAAATAGTAAACACCGGTTTCCACAAACGGCATAGGAATCTCGTTGCCGTCCAGTTCATGCAGTAATGTGAGTTCAAGTTCATATCAATGGACGGACGATTCTCGACATTTAAACAGAAGTATCACATGGCGAAAGCTTTGGGCAAGGAAGAGGAGGCAGTGGCGACGAATATTCGTGATGGAGACATAATATTACACATTCTAAAGGGAAAGAAACTTTTCTCTATCTAGTATTACAACCATTTTTAGAAATTGAAAGTGGGTGAAATGTCGCCTAGAAGGAAATCTAGAGCAACAAGTGAAGACCGTGAGTGACTGGAGTTTACACGTTACTTTTAATGCGAAGTCTCCTTGGTGGCCTCAGTCGCCTCGGTCTGGGTCTCGACATCCGCCTTCTTAGGTGTCTGTCCGACGGTCTTGACGGCCTCCCAGATCTTCGCCCGGTCCTCCTTAGCGAGCTTCTTCCTCTCTTCCTTGTGTCTAGCCTTCATCTCGTCAAGGTCCTTCTCCTGCTCCTTCTCGAGTTGGTCCTCGGCCTTCGATCCTTTCCTCCAGGAAGTCCATGAGTTCTGAATCTCCCATTCTTAGTAGCGGCCCACCAGGTAGCCCACGACTCGTCCTTGAGCTTTTTCATAACCTCCTTCTGCGAGTCCTTGAGCTTCTTCAACTCGGCTTCTTGTGCATCTTCGAGCTCCTTTTCGGCCTTGTGCGCCTCGGTGCGGACGGTCCAGGCCTTCGTAACGCCTCCCCAGGCGTTCGACGCGGTATCGCCGAGGCCGCGCTTGACGGTCGCCTTCGGCATGACGGTCACCTTAGCTTCACCTGCTGGTTCTGGTTCTTCCCGGTGAAAGCGGCCCAGATCTCCTTCCTGTTCTGGCGCTCGGCGTCGTGCTCGGCGTCCTTGTGGTTGTGCTCCATGTCGTGCTTGGTGCTCCTGTTGTCCCACCACTGCTTGACGCCGGCCTTGGGGGAGAAGCCGCCGTCGGCGCTCCCGTGGAAGGTGGCCTTCTTGAGCTTGGCCCAGTTCTCGTCCTCGAGCCTGTCCTCTTCGGCCTCGTTCTTGTCCTCGAGGGCCTCGTGGACGGCGTGGCCCTTGCGGAACTGCTTCCAGGCGTCAACGGGTGGACTGGAGCCTCCATGCGGGTCTCGAGGTTGGAGTTGCCAACGGGCATGGCGGCGGCGGTGGCCGCGATGGCAGCGACGGCAGCGACGGTGGTGAATTTCATCTTTTGATGTCTGGTTTGTGAGGGCAGTGAAGGCTAGGGGATTGTTGGGGGGACAGTCAAAAGAATCACGCTTAAAAGAATGTATGTAGTTAAAAGGATGTCTTTCTTAACGACTGTGGGTGACTCGATGAGGATGAGAGACGAAGAAGAGCAGCGGATGGTCAGCATTCGTGTACTTATATACGATGAAGTCTGGTCCGGTGAGTAGGAACGACAAAAAAAAAATGGAAGTAATCAGAACTTAGTCCAATGTCGTAACGGGAATTAGCTATTTTCCAACTCCTCATGCAACGATCAAAAACGGCATAGGGCGTCCTCACTTGCGACTCTCCGATCTCCGTTCCCGGTGCACAAATCCCGCAGTAGCTACCGCAGTCAATAATTGATGGTTACGTTCTTCCTTCTCAGTTAGGATGGCACAGTGCTCACGATCTTCTTGGCCAACCTGAGGATCTCGCTTCGGAGGATATCGAGGAGTTGCCCATCGCTAGCGCTACTATGGTAGCTCTCACCAGCCTAAAAAAAATGCGACAGGGAATATTGATCTTGGATGTTGTATGAAATCCAATGGAAATTAGTTCGATTTACCCGCATTGACCTTAGCGTCCAGGGAACGGCCCCAGCTGCGCCAGTTGAAGTAGCTGGCAGCATGGGGCTTTCCACTGGCAGCTACCAGTAAATCTCGGAAGCTAGTCGCCCAATACCAACTTCTGCCCAGAGGAAAATCGGTTAGACAACCGACTCTTAGCCTTATAGGCCTAGAAATTACAAATTCCTAAAAGGCTTTGGTCTAATATTTTTTGGTTCTGTTTCTTAAGGCATCGAACGTTCTATATGACGTCCCGCATAAACGGCCGACGTTTGTTGCATAAACGATTCATTTTAAAACGCATCGTGACACGCACGACCTTCAAGAACAACGCACAATTGGTAGGCATTCTTTCTCCGTTTCTGGAATAAATGCTTAGGATTCGCTACATTTTCACTCTTTATGAACAGATATTCTATAGTAGTTAATTTCATGCTTACTCAATGCTATGAACATCTACCTCTAAATAGTTAAGGCGGTCGCACACACAGCTCTATCTAGCCTTTCCAACCGGTTTAGTGCGAAGTTCCTTCTAGACGATCGACTTGTTCCTTGCGGCTTCCGCCTTGCGCGTATAATGATTTTACAGTCGCACGTCCCTGTCAACGCCAGCTCGCTCTGCACACTGCACTGCAAGAGTAACATGACTAGTTGTAGAGAGTCGCTATCATCCAGATAAATGAACAGGTCTCAATGAAAAGGTTTTCGGGACTATTTACATGGCCCTTCGGAGAGTTTTCCCCCTCTCGATGCAGGAGCTTTTGAAGCCGGTACATTTCCACTCACTGCCTTCTGCCGTTTCCCAAGCAGCATTAATTAGTTAAAAAGGCATGTCCGCTAAAAAAAAAAGCCTTCGCTGCAAGTATCGAAGCGGTTTAGTAGATTCCGTGGGCCGGGCGATAGGAATAGTGTTTTGTACAAAAATTCCTTCACTATTGGCTTTTTTTCATTCGCCCGCTTCGTAGGTCTTCTGTACGTACGGCTAGGTCTCCTTGTGCTAGCCTGTAGAAGGATAGATTTGACTCTAGGAGGGATACGATAATATCTCACGATACCTTAGGAAATTCTAGCAATGCACGCGATGCAGGGTATGTTCTACGTTATCAGGGCATTGGGTTCCAAGGGATGCGTCCATAAACAAATATATCACGGCCGCTATCCCGATAGATGATTGAATAAAACATGTCAAATTCTACCTAGCTATACTATGTACATAGCAAAAACAGCCTTCCTGTGGTATATCTGAAAAGAAAGAACAAAGAAAACACCAACGCCGTTGCATTTTTTTTTAGTGCTTCGGAAGGATATAAGTCAACGCTGGCCAATAAAAGAATACGATGGAAAAGATACTAGACTAAAAAAAAACACGCTTGCAATCTGATTTTTCAAATGAAGAGAAAGTCAAAAGATGAGAGAAGAATATTTGGCGTGAACAGAAGAGACAATGAAGGAAAATACTCTGAAAAACAAAACAAACAGGTTTCTACGCTGACATAACCTGACATAACTTTTTCGTAGGGCTCGCGTTGAACCCGTTCGTATCGTGAGGGAGGTCGTCGAGGGCTTTCCTCTTAACCACTCGGGGTACTGGTAGTTTACTCGGGAGCATAGGTTTCGGCTTTTGTATATTTTCCTGCTTCAAAGCGAGCCCTTGCTTTGATCGCAATTTTTTGGACTTTGTAATACTTGCTTTTGTTTCTTTGGGCTTTTCAGAACGCCGTTTGCGCTCTGAACGTTTTCTGACGTCTTCCGCGTGAACGCGGTCGTGGTGCCACCGGCTTCGTATCAGGTTCCTTTTGGGTGAAGAGAGTTTGTAACTAGGTTCGTTCTCTTTATCTTCACCCGGAAAGTACCAGTGCAATGGCGGCAGTCCGTCTTCTTGTATCTGCTTCCTTCTTCTCTTTGCCGGAGGTATCTTCTCCTTCTCCTCTTCTTTCTTTGCAATAACGGGTGGAGGACGCGCCACTTCCTCGTTCCACTCCTTATCCTGCTCCTCGGTGCACAACACCGCTCTATTCACCGCCTCCGCCGTAATGTCCGCCAGACAATCGAAAAACCCACCCCGTCTCCCTGCATCCACCGGATCCAACGAAAACCTCCTCACCTTAACGTGGACCGTCGACGGCGCCGGCAATGCATCACCACGACACTCGTCCCTCTCACCACCGGTAGTAATATAGATAGATACGCGTTGCTAAATGTGGCGCTAATAACCGTGACGCTCAGGGAACGCAGGGTACGAACACGTGCGCCGTATACGACTCGAACGTGGTTCTCCATCCACTGCTGCTGCGCCAACGCAATAAGAACGGCGAAGTAATACGGCTTCAACTCCCCGCTCTCACTAACAATATTCCCACCCTTGTTGTCGCCGAATAAATCCTCTTCCTTAACCTTCATACGGCGGAGGATACTCCACCCCCGCTTCGAGTAGCGTAATTCTTATACCGCGCGTCGTGGCGGTACGGATCGACTACCGCTGCGAACCGGAATACTACCCCATCGCCTTCGCCGTCGTCGCTGGAGGCTTCTTCGTCTTTTGCGGCTGCGATGCGGCGTTCCACGACGTCCTTTCCGCTGTCTGCGTCCCGGCGTGGACGCACGCTCGCGACGGCGTCGACGGGAGGTCTTTTACTACGTCGCCGTAACAAAATGGAACACGAGCGGGACCAGCAGCGGACGTAAACGCGCGCGTCACGCGAAGGCCCTTCGTAACACATTGTTCCACCGAACTCAAAGTGATCTTCATTTACTCCTCTTAAGAACATATCCGATACGACCCTCGTGAGCGCGTTGGACGCGGACTGCGGGAATTCAGCGTTTAGGTCCTTTTAGCGGTCTTGAACATGGACGCGATGTCCGTGTTTAACTTCATGTTGAAGAAGCATGATGAGGAAGAGGAGGAACTGGCGGCTTGTACGGCGACGGAAGCGGATGACATTAGGTCGAGACATTTCTTGATGCCGGATAGGCGGCCGTGGTCGAATGCGTCGAAGGCATAGTGTTGTCTGATTGAGCGCGCGAGAGTTGAGAGGATGGTCCGGATGGGGAACGGAGGGGTGAGCGCGAAGGGAGCGTCGTGATCTGTCGTATAACCGCGGCGAAGGGAAGACGGATATGTTAGATGATAAAGACTCGGCGTCGATGAGGAGGGCGCGGAGGTGCTCATCTTCCCAGAAGAACGGTGTACGTATCGAGGCTTGCTCGTCGTCTTGCTAGGAACGATGCAATTGATACTTCGAGGTCTACCGGAAGGATGCGGGAGGAGGAGCGGAGGCGAAGAAGGGGGTTTCGTTCTTGTCGTCATGATCTCACTTATCGATATTATAACTGGATACAAAAAGCGTGAGGTAGATAAAACAGATAAACAACTTCTATATAGATCCAATACTGATAATACAATGGATTACAAAAGATCATGCAAGTCGTCAAGATACTTCTCAAAACAGGGTCATGAAATCATGAAAGACTTGACAACGCACAGGAAGACGTAGATGTAGATGTATAGATAGATAGGGAAGCGGATGTGGAAAGTGGGAAGAAGGAAGAAGGAGGAAGGAATTTGCAGGGCCTTTTATGTAATGTTTCAGAACGCCTTGGTGGGGGGTTTAGCAAATTTTAAAATAACAAGGCAAGGCAAAAACGCGTTATCACACCGGCAAGGTTTTGCGTGTGTTTATTTACATTTCCCAATACGGTATATGATAGGTGGGATACACTAAGAACAACAACAAACAACAACAAGATGCGATCACGAGCGAGCCGCAGCTCTAAATATAAACGTCTTGTGTTACTTCACATGACGGCGTATAAACCTACTAACGGAAGACATATCCGTTAAGGTTTTCTGGATCGCTAGTAGAAAGTATATTCTCGGGTTGTCTTCCGGCCCCGTCTGTTTCGAAGCGCGTTCAGATGCAAAACGACGCAATATTGCGAAAATCCGGAGGCGCCGAAACGGGTCTCGAAGTCGATCGACGATGAACCTCTGCCCCGCTTAGAACTTCAAGAGATAGCTCTTCATGAGGTGAGAAAGCGTAAGGAGCCGATATATTAAGAAGGTGGGCTTTTAGAACATCCCATACTGATGTTAACTAAACAGTATTGCAAGCCTGAGAGCTCCGCTGCGGACCACCGTTAGGTCTTGGTAAACTCATACTAGACTATGATTCCCCTATCGTAAGATGTTTTAGTCATATATATTAGATCTAGGAGATGTGCCGTACGCGACGTAATTCGTGTTCTGGCTCATGGATATCCGACCCTATGGTGCTCCGGTTTTCTCGAAAATTTGTATCTGCGCGAGTTTGGTCTTGAAACATCGGCATTTCATGGTTTCGGAGAATAGCCTCAAAGCCGGCGAGCGCGGTCGCGCCTGGGGCCATAGAAAAGTCGATACGCGGGATTGGTTTCCTCGTCTTGGAGTCATAGCCTGGGTATCCTCTAAGCGTCAGTAGTAGTTCTTTCTATTCATGCTGAAAATGTTGCGAGACATTAATTTTTATTTCTCAAGAACGAGAAACTCCCTGCTCAAAGCTATCGCCTCGTCCAAAACGCAAGCATTCGGTGCCAGGAGCAGGCGAAAGTGATATCACCAAAATCACGCAGGGAATAATCCGATATTGAAGAATTGGATGATAGTTTTTATTTCAAATACTATAAGAATGATCTATCCACAAACTTTTTTTCCGCTCTAGAGGGTAAGAAACAACTTGAACTGAACAGTTTCCAAAAAAAACATCGCCTAGTAGATCACTCCCTTCAAATCTCTACAGTACCATCCTCGGCGCCAGAATCATCGGCGTCTTAAAGTACTTCTGCTCCGTAACCTGCGTATAGTCCCTATCAACACACATCCCTCCTCCCGTCTTGCCAATATGCGGGCAGTGTACCTCCGCCTCAGCGGACCATATACTATGTAGACTCCTGCAAGCGATATTGTCCTGCCCGAACGCGTACGTCTTACCTACATCCTTCGCTCCCAAAAAGCTCAAACACTCGTTGTTATCCTTATACTGCTTATTCGCACCCGTACAGAACTTCTCGTGCACGCCACAGACGCTCTGCGCTAACGCTGCCTTAATCGCGGAGCCAAGGACCGTCTCCGTTACGCTGGAAGCTGAAATACCGAGCTTCTTTGCGACGAGCGGGACGAAATCCTGCTTCGATACGTCGTTAAGCCAATCGAAGCGGTCGAAGATGGCGTCGTACTGCTGTATCCGGTCGCACTCGTCGAGCATGATGTCCAACTTTATCAGCAGCGGGCGGGTCTTATTCGTCACCAGACTTTTGAATTGGCCGACCACGCTCCCGCTGACGAAATTACCGGCGCCGAGGAAACTGCGTAGCTCGTAGCTCATTGGTACCGCTAACAAGGACACAGCGTCGGGTTATCGATGAGGGAGGAAGAGGCCGTATACGTATTCTGTGTTCAGCTCGGGCCGTCGAAGTTGTGGTTACGTCGACGCGGCCCTGGACTGTGGGGAGAAGAAGGTGGAGTTTATGGAGCGCGCTTGCGCGACGTTGTTGGGGTACATCCAAGAGTCCCACCAGCTTGTGTAGACGCTGCGGAGGCGGTCGTAGTTGGAAGTATAGCGCTTGGGAGGGTGAGGGCAGCGAGAGGACGAGGATGTGCCAGTGGAGACGGCTGCGGCGGCAGCGAGGTCGAGGAGAGCGCCGATGGCGAGAGGAGGTATGGAAGCGCATGCTTGGCTCTTCTCAAGAGGATATCAAGCGAAAAAAAAGATGGATACGAAATGATACGTTTTTCTATTAGAAGAATCCGAGTTTTGCGTTTCCTGTGGTGGGAATTGTCTTGCTTAGGAGCGGATGATCCAAAGGAGCTGAAATAAAAACAACTCATGATGGGAATCCAGACGGGATTATATACGCCTGAATACTCGAAGCAAACGTCGAACTGTCGAGAAAAGCGGAACCAGGATTAGGTTCATGCGTTTCGTCGGGCTGCAGATGTCATGTTACTAGGGTAAATCTAGGAAATTTCTCATGCATGAACAAGGAAGAGAGAAGAACAAGAACCTACAAGGAGAAGCAACAAGCGCACGGAGCCTCCACCTTCGATATCAAAAAGAGTTTGATCCGCTGCAAGGAACGATATTCCTCCCCGAGCGATTTAATTTCGGTACCTGTTCGCCAAAAAGAAGACTAGACCTGCAAATATCCGAAGCAAAGCAAATGGGTATTCGGCGAAGTTTGTCTATTTGGGGCCGTTTTCTTATCGATTCCAATTGCAAAGCTGCAGGGCTTTTCGAAGGGGAAAAAAGCCAAAAGGGTCAAAGATCGATATTGCGAAGGCAGTGAAAAAGGTATATCAGCTTACTTTCAGGTTATTGATCCCGAATTGCGCCTTTCTCTTGACAAATAAAGGGGATATCGGCCGTTTGACGGTGGCTTTCGAAGTCGCCGTAGGTAATCATGGTGTTGCACAAAGATAAAGAAAACCCACGACAAAAGTTTTGTCGCACGATATACTATTTTTGCCTAAATTCGTCCTCGCTCTCTACCCCAGGCAGCTAAACCTCGGGCATTTGCTAGGTGAAAAACAGGCAATATCCATTTGAAGTACTACCATACTCCACGTGTTGGCAATCCAGATCCCAGGTTTGTAATGCGAACGCGGCGGTCGCCGGTCGCTTATACTAGTATTTGTGGGTTTTTGAACATATTTTTTCAGCTGGTCAGGGATCGAGTATGTCTGAAGAAAAAGCCACGCAAGAGACAGAGCAGGGGATAAACTGAATTTGGGAAATCGCAAAATCTCGATTTCACCAAAGCTCTTCCGCACCAGTACCGCGTCAAAAGTCTCGGGTATCATGATCCTAACGCAAAAGTCAAGACGACGCCCGCTTATGTTTCTAAGTGTTCTAGGTTCTTTCCAAGTTTTCGGAAATTGTGTATGTGGATATCTATTTAGATTATAAACAACAGAGACCAAGTTAGGAACGGTCTGACTTGGGGATCGCACGTCCTCCTTCCAGCTTTGCTGCTGTGTCTAGGTCATCTGATGCTCCAGCCCTCCCGCGCAAGGTTTGAAAAAAAAAAAAAAAAAAAAAAAAAAAACCTTGAGATATCAAGATTTAGATAGAAATAGGAAGTTTGTCTTCCAAAATTTCCCGGGAACGGAAGCGGCTAAATGTCTTGCCATGATAGCCCAGTTCGTGCTTCCCTTTTGACAGTATTCGCTTTCTCCCAAAATTATGGTATCGCGACGGCTTACCCGACTCTGTACTAATCAACAACGGCGTCCCCTTTTATTTCTCTCTCCGATGTATGTATATACATACAGTATCTTTGTTTACTCGCAAACTTTACTTTCGATACTATGAAAAAAAGGAAAAGATAGCAAAGCAAAGAAAAGAAAAGGAATGAAAGCCTTTTCCGGCCAGCGGTGCCGCTGACGAGAGAGACATCAGGTTAGTAGAAGTAAGCGGCAATCGTTCATAGATTTAATCCAAGGGTTAGCTACTCTCCGCGGAGTATGTAAGACTGACCTTACGTAGTGGATGGGGTCCCTGGGCATGGAATCGTCTTAGATTCTCAATTGAAAGGCAATATGCGTTTTGGCAAGGCAAGAACTATCTTTTAAGAGAAGAAAGAGAGGACTAGTGTCTTTGAAAACCGTGTATTTAGAAAGGCATATTACCATCGTTTGTGTCTTTCTAGAACCACACTAATCAAGGTTTTCTTTGTGATACGAGAAAGAAGTGCTAATATAAAAAGGAACGCCTTCTGAGTATTTCAACCCGCGCTTGTAACCCCTGCAAGATACCATTAAATCAGGCAAAGCTGGCTTTCGAAAGTTAGTAGTGCTTAGCGCTGGTCAAGCGTACCTCGTGAGGTCCCCTGCACAAATCGTGCAAGATGGACGACGGAGCGCAAATTATAGCCCGTGAGCCTGGAAGTCCCGACTCAAGTTTCCATCTTCCCCTTTAAACGCGAGAATGAGATCGGAAAATCCATGGGAAGAAATCAAGGATTGGATTTCTTGGTGATCATGCATCTTATAGGACGGGATAGACATATGATGTGTTCGGTGATCCACTGGATTCCACTACCCCTTCCTAATCTTCTAGCGTCTAGCGAGTAGCCGCGGCCTTTTAGTATCTTTGAATTTTTTTTTTTTTTTTTTGTACAGCAGGGAAGCCGCAAGGCTGCGACGCTTTTAGGACACACTGGACAGCAGGGCTGAGCAATGGAGCACGATACTACCCTGCGGGAAAAAAGCTTATGGATAGCCTTTGGGGATTGAGGATAAACCCGCGAATAAAACATACTTTGGAGCTTCGTTGAAGCGATACAGTACACATTGCACAAATCGCTTCATGTACGAATCTCATCTTGCACCGAGTGGACCCCGTGGACGTCTCTCTCACGAATTACCCTATGTTTGCCCCACGAAGGATGGAACAAATCGTGCGTCTACGCCGCTATCCTTCCACTACTCACGTCTCAAAGTGGCGCTACGAAGGTCCATTGGCGAGAACACCCTCTGCAGAAAAGTAAGGCTTCCCCTTGCCTATCGTCGCTCGTCCTTCGTCTTTGTGTCATTCGTCATTCGCCTCTCTATCTCATTCCGGAAGTTTCCATTTCCATCCTTTCTCGCCTATCGGCAAAGTCACATTCCCCTAAACACAGCCGATAAAGTTCCCGCTCTCCATTCACGACGAGTCAACGATTTCTTCAACGTCTTAATTGCAAAACCCACTCCGGAAAAGATCTTACAGGTCTTCAAGTCTCACCAGCGACTCTAGACTCGAATCTATCTTAGAGTATCATAAAAAACAGGGATCAACATGGCCCCAAGCCAGAACAACGCTTCGACGCTTCGAAGAGGCATCCACACGCTACGGGCTTCACGTGAACTCTCTGACCTCACCCTGCGAGTTGGTTGGAACGAAGACGGCCGCGCTTTCACTCGTGAATTCCAGGTTCACCGAGCGATCATTCGTGCTCAGTGTACTCAACCCCGCAGTCTTTGCATGATGTTGCCCCGGTATCGTTGCTCCAGACCCCTAAATTCGAAACTTCAGTGATCTTTCAGTGAGCGGATAACAAGGAGGCTAGATCTAGGGCTAACACACCTTTGTCCATAGGAAAACACGAGCCGCCCGGACCTCCCGCACGACAAGGCAAAAGACTCCAGCGTATGCTAACGCATATCTACACCGGCGACTACGACGATAATTCCCGATGACGAGGGAGACAACGCAAACGATATCACTATCGCGCCGCACCACGTAGTTTTGACCCCTCAACCACAGGCAACAGCAACTTCTCTACCGGCGACTCCCCAGCTATCGTTGAAACAACGGGAAGAGGGACGCTAAGGCCAAATGAGGCGTGCGCGATGTAGCTGAACAACATAGCTGTCTACGCTCTTGCAATGAGGTACGAAGTCGTTGATCTCCAAGGCTTAGCCCTGGGAGAATTCGACCGAAGAGAAAAGGCCTTCCCTCAAACGCGGAGAACTATGCGGTCATTTTATACAAAATTTTCACTAGTTTAATGTTTTTCATTGCCGGTGGCGCTGTGTGAAAGAACTTCCAGCAAATATGAGCGCTAAAGAAGGCTACTGATGATTGTGGGCCCAAGCCTCGAAGCAAAAGGAAACCAGCAGAGAATGCCAGCTCCTCAAGACAAAATATCAAAGTTGAAGAGGAAGCATTGGAGTTGAAGGAGCTTCGGGAAATATACAGTACCCTACAGCAAGACACCTGTAAGTGGAAGGGAAATGCCTGCGCCGGAAGGACAAAGCCAAACTAATCAAGGAATAATTGATTAGGGTCGGGAAACAGATCTCTATGATTGAGTGTTGACATTGATTGAATGCCATTTCCGGAAGAGTCAGGTTGCGTTCGCATTGAAGATACGGAAAGAACTTCTCGTCCTGTTCGCTTCTCACACTATGGCTCGCTCTCTTCTTATTGATGCGACTTGCGTCCAGGAGTTCTCACGTTTCTTCGCTTTCTTTCGTCATTTAATAGTTTGGGCGGGGTGTATTGCATTCATTTTGAAACCATGAATACTATTTCGCGGTGCTATAGATACCACTCCCCGATTTATTTTTCACCCTCCTGGAGAAACTACATATGAGAACCACAAATAACCACTTGAAATGTACATACTTTTGCGACTTCAGGTTTCCCCACACGCCTTTACTAAAAGCGTGTACCAGAGGACAAAGTTCCAGATATCCAGCTAATGTTGGCCTATCTCTATACCGGCGATTATGATGACAGCTCAGAAACCTTGATAGTGAGGGCGACTTGATTGATTTTGTATTGACTCCTCAAACCACCCGGAGTAGTCAAGCGTCAGAAAATAACAAGATAGATTTCCCAAGGCCTTTCAACAATCAAACAAAACCTTCGCATCATTGTTGACAAATATCGCTGTTTACTCTTACGCGGAGAAATACAAAAACCACAGGCCCCAGGCTCAAAGCCTTGCCACGGAGAAATTTAAATGCAAGGCTCCGAGAGGGGATGGTTTCAGACCTGGAGAGCCTCGTGATCATGTTGCAGCAGACCTAGCCACGACACAATATTCGGTACCCGATAAGGGAGTGGCGCTAACGTCCTCGATCGCCTGGTGGCGTTAGGCGCAAAGTTCTTACAAACCGACCCGTCAAGCTACTACGTCAGCCTTACCAAACGTATATAACGATATTCTCGGGCATTATTCAATTTCAAACAGCACATGACGGAAAACGTTCGATCTAACCTCGAATCTGCGGAGAGCACTTGTCGCCAACTGCGGGTTGACCTTCAAGCCGCGAGGAACTCACGTACTTCCTTCCAGCGGACGGCTAAGCAGTTTGAAGAGCAGGCGTCGCAACATAAACGTAGAACGGAAAGAACGGGATGCCTCATGGAGAATGCCAAGCAGCTGGAAGGGGATTTGGATATGTATCAAAAAATCAAAGAGATGCACGACTTCAACCAAAAGTTCGCCGAGAAATGGGAAAAATACGCCGCAGAAAGGGGCTGGACGGAATGCAGTTATAAGGGAAAATCTCTTGAAGATCGATATCGATAGACAGCCGACGAGACAAAAGCTTTCTGTGTTATCGACTACCTCTGCCTGTGGTGACCCCGACTTTTGGGCATAGCTACGTTTTAGTAAAGACGGAAATGGGATTGTTTGTGTATGCGTGTATCGGGGTCGTGTGGCTAATACCTCGCCCGCACTTCTACCTATTCTAGGTCTCGTATATAGACGGCGGCGTGGATGCGTTTTGGATAAATGCGTGATCGCGTGGATCTCCATCTCGATTTTCTGCTTCTAATTCAATATTATTCGAGGTTGTATTTAGGTGTTTGTCTTCTTCGTTCTTCAGCAATACTTCTAGTTCGAGTGCCTGTAACTATGCCACTACCGGTCTTTCGCAAAGTGAACAACTTGCTGATGAATAATATATAACTCTTGCAACATGACACTAGATGTAGATTATTATATGGAACTGTTTCAAACAATATAATTATGGATCATACATGGTATATCTGGCTCCGCATGCCCCGTTGCCACGTATTAAGTGAATGTGTGCGAAGAACCGGGAATTCAAAGCTACCAATGCGGCGACCTTCTCTCGCTTCCTATGGTTGCGATTTTACGGTGCCGCAGGGTTCAGGATGGTTATTTTATCTTATTCCTGCGACCAGGGATTTCATATAAAGCTCGTTCCGTCGTAGCTCATATCTTAGGCTTTCATATGGCTCTCACAAGCTCGCAGGCTGAAAGGAAAATTTGCTGTGCCACGCGGAGGATGCGGAGTCGTGGCGGGCCGGGACTGCCGGCGCTTAGACTTTTATGCCGTAATTAACGATAGGCCCTATTCGAATGAAGCCGCGGCAAAGCTTTAACACCAAGATCTAACCCCTCTCTTCTCTTTGCCATCAGTGCTGCGGTACCAAATTAATGGTCAGGCAAACTTGAGCACGTATTACGAGGCTCTTTGACCTGGCAATTCTTGGGGCGAGAACGGTTAAAGTTGTGACATCGTATGATTCAGCCTTACAGCATAAGAATGACGAGGCAATCTCCGCGAGAGTGAGGGGTATTTGTATTCACGTGTAGCAAACCGCGGACCCTAGGAAGGCAACTACATCTACTTGCGCCTTCGCACATTTTCCATTAACTAGGATGCAATTAAGGCTGTGGTCCGCATTAATATGGGCCACGGCAGCCGCGGGAGAATACATGCAGCTTCTCGAAACTACCGAACGTGAGCTCCTGAAGATTTGTTTTAGGATTTGCTGTACATGCTGCTCGTACGCGAACTCATCATAAATATAAATCTAGCTACAGAAGGAATTTATCGTTTTATACGGTCGGGTTTTTGTTTTCCTCTTTCTATTTTGTCTTTTTTTCAAGGTATTTTTGTAAACTTATAAAGGAATCCCTTATCCTGAGCTCCAGAACGTACTCATTTTTATAGATAAAGAATCTCCACACCGTTTGAGTTGAACACAGTACCCAGTGTCGTCGTCTAATATTTAAGATACCCACGAAGAAGGCAGACGTGGTAGACATTCGACCAATCACTGCGGTGTGGAAACAACAGCGGCGATACCTTCGACATGGCTGACGTCGTTGAAGCGTTGCACCGAGCTCATGGCCGCAACGGCGATTTCGATGACGATGAAGAAGACGGCAGATACAAGGTCCTCTCTCTAGATGGCAGCTCTAGCGAGGGTGGGGGTGAAAGTGAGCGGGAAGCAGGTCAACCAGTTACCGCGCTTACGCCGTCCCAGGGTTTCCGATGATGGAGACCTTTCCAGCGAGGGATGGGAGGGGCTGGAGTTAAACACGCCACCGCCAGAGTCGAAGCTCAAAGTGATGTGGGTGCGGGCATGGATACAAAGCGCGATCAAACTACTAGTGACGTTTCCGGCGCAGTTATTGAAACGGATAAACTGGTTATCGCTTTTATCACCGAAAATGTCGAGCATGAACTACTACGAAGAAAAAGAAAAGCCAGAGGCGTAGGAAAACAAGAGGAAGCGTCGAGAGTTAGAAAAAGATGGTCAGCAATCGTGTAACCCCGCTGAAGTTTCCGCTTCTTCCGGCTTCGATAAAGAAAAGGCTTCTTTAATTTCTATCAAAGAACGTAACACTACTACTCCCGCCAGCTCCCCGGCCCTATCGACGCGTATTTCAAATTATTCCCAAGCTTCGACTACAAACCATCGCCAGATATCAACTTGACAAAATGCTTTCGCCGCCTTATGAAGCACCGCGGCATCGTGGAGGAACAGAAGATTACGAACATGAAAGGAGAGATTCCAAAGGGCAATGGACCAGGAGTTTACCCTGCATTTTGGGGACGGGACTTTAGCCTTGACGCATGGAGGAGGTGTGTGCACTGTGGGTATTCAAGGTGCTTTGGAACTCGGCAGTATCTCGAAATGCAAAAAGGTATGAAAGAAGAACCATGGCTCGCGAATTTTGACGTTCCAAAGCTCATAATGATTGCATTTTGCTGGGTTATATAGGAACTCGAGAAGGTCTACATCAACCTCGTCGACCTTGTCGAAGTTATCAGGCAACCTGAGGGTCTTCCGCTCGAGAAGCGCAAGAAGATCCACTGCTTTGCTAGTTTGGGGAACTCAGGCGTTACTGCCATAGGCAGAAGAAGTACTTTTCGGAAACAGAATGCGAAGAACTCGGTTCTCAAGGGCTTGTTGAAAAGGGTACTTTAAGGTCGCGAAGCGGAGCATAAACCTCGTTGTACCCCAGCTATAGTTACTATGATCAATCATCAGGTCTCGACTAGGTGAAAGCCCAAGGCATAGAACTTGAGATGTACTTAGAAATTTTCGGGCAAAGCTATAGAATACTCAAATTATCCGAGCGGCCGGAGCATCTAGCTTTTATCGAGCAAATACAACATCCGGAGTTATCTTTACTACCAAGACAAATTATTCACATAAAGCCTCCATATAGCTAAGAAATCACAAAGTTTGACTAAGTTCTGATAGTACATGACGGTTATGACTAGTATCCTACGGAGACTTTGGCAACGCAGGTTACTGACTTTGCTTCGTCGTTTTAGGTTTTGATTCAGTCTAACGTCAGATTCCAGCGCCGCTCCTTTGATGACCATCTGTGCTATCGGATCACAAGTGCATCGTCCGCCATCCTCGTTACCCATCGCAAAAATTGCTCGCGAACTGCTTAGCCTTTTTGTACTTCGCGAGTTTATTCTTTGCAACCCATGTGTTATCTGGACAGCCGATCACTTGGTATTTCGGTAGGGTATTGACCATAACCTTTGGACTGCAGGTGCATTTGTTGCAATACTCCCGATTTTTGCTTTTGCCGCTACAATACGGCCGTAGGGGAGGGGGTTGAGTTGGACGCCGCCGACTTCGACAAGCTTCAGGTTGGATGGCTGGCCTATCGACCATAATGAGAACGTCCTCACGGTTAGATTTTTGCCTTGTTTTCCTTGCGTTCGCCACGGGAGAGCGGCTACATCCACCTTTCCGCAATATCGTCGTGCGTATTAAACTGCGTCTCTTGTGTATGCGGGCAGATTCTTCTGGGACCAGGGCAAATTGTCGGTACACGCGACAAGTGTAGTAAATCGCCCGTACAAACACCTGGCGCACCTTTCGAGTATAAGTTTGTCGTTGGTTTTACAAAAGGGGCCGTGAGGGGCGTTTAATTGTATCCCCCATTCTTCGACTCGGCTTCGGAAACTTCAGCAGGTGTCAGGTCCGGGGCAGGAGCTGGATCATGCTCGCGCTGATTTTCGTTCCCTGCTTGTTCCTCACCTCTTTCTTCTTTCTCCTTCACGATGGCTACTCGGAGGACTTCTTGGATCGTCAGGTACCGGCCCAGCTTCTTCCTCAACTTGAGCACTTGGGAGCAACAACACTTGCCTTCGAGGTTCGTCCATAACAGAAGGCTCTAGCAAAGTTAACAGTTGAAGTTTTGCGCTCAGGGTTCCCTTTGAGTTTCTTTTCAAACGATGCATTTTTTTCGCAACGTAAGGCCGAAGATATGTTCCACCGCATACGCATTCATCACGAAGAATAGCATCCTTCGCGTCGCCTAGGCAAAAAGGACCATAGGGAGTTAAACTGAGGGTCGTATTTAGTGGAATTTATCATGAGGCCTCCTTCTCCCATTCCCTACTCACCTACGCAGTGTTCTCATCTTTATTCCCGTCCCCTTCTCGTGGAGTGCGAGAATCTCCTCGATTGTCAGCCTCGTGCACCTGAGCTTCTTCCTCAAGGAGATTACCTCGCTACAGCTACACGCGCCGTATACATCTCTTTCTCGTCTTCCGACATGATATGATCGCACGAGCATTTGTATTTCGTTCTGCAGTTCTCATCAGCCTTTCCCGAGTGGATTCGAACATCCTCAGGTAATCTTTGATGCCCCTGGCATTCGAAAAAGTTCGCGATATTAGGAAACGACCGTCACTCAGTCAACACTCTATAAATTACGGGAGGATCCACTTATAAAAAATCGATGGAGATATTCCTATTCTCTCTGCTTTCTTCTTTTTCTTTCTTTCTTTCTTCTTTCTTTCTTTCTTTATTTCTTTCTTTCTGGACTTTTGTTTTTCTTGCCTCCAGACTCTTGCTCTTGCTGTTGATGTTGATGTTGCACACTACCAGGATCCTCGTCTATGTCAGAAGGCGATGCTCCTGGCGCCGGGTTGCCGTCCGGAGAACTGCCGAAAAGCGACGGATGATTACTTCCCGGCGCATCAGGAGTGCTGCCGAACAGCGAGGGGTGATTGCTCCCGGATTCTTCAGGAGAGCTGCCGAACAACGACGAACGAGGACAACCGGGAGTTAGAGCATTCTCATCGGGCTCTTTTAGTGAGTCTGAGGCACTGGTTAGGAAAGGACAAGGGACATTTGGGTTCCTCGGCGGTGCTCGTTTCTCCAAGCCAGGAAAGAGGCTTGAGAGGTAGTCGGCATCGACGTTGTTGGAGGTCAAGATGAGTACCCAAAGGATTTGACGAGGGCTAAGAGACGGATACCGAGCGATTGTCGGCCGGCCATGATGGTCGTTATCTGCTATCAATCTTCTGTAGGAACGCGTGAAATAAATATCGAAAACTGACGGAGGGCCAGGGAATGAAACAATGAGCGAAATGTGGTCTAATAAATATAGTAGAGGAAGAAACGCAGGATACAAGTGGGAAAAGGAAACCCGAGTAGTAAACAGAGGACAAGGCAAAATAGTAAGGACAGAAGTAAGCGGGGGCGAAGGGAAACAGGTGAAGAAATTATAGTATCTAGATGACCAAGTGACGAAAGGGATAGTCTAGTAAAAGAGAGATACAGATTATTGCAAACCAAAAGAAGAAGACTTGACTTGGAGCACCAGAAAATTAAGATTGGATATACTCTAAGCGGTTTGAAAAAGAATACATTAAAATCTCGGGTCGCAGGCCCGGCCACGGGATCACTCATATGAATATATGTACTATAGCATCTCCTTATGCTAGTATCAAGGATGGTCTAGATTGAAGACTAGAACTGAGACTCCTGTAAAGCAGTGTTGCCATTTCCAAATTATCGTCCAAGGAGCATGTTAAGCAACATTGCTTGTCCGGTATACAAGCGCTTAGCCACTGACACCCCATACTCGACCCCCTTTTTTTAGCCCTCACCCTTTATTATACGAAAATATCAGGCGGCAGTTGCAAGACTGGTGATGTTGTATAGTTATATGTATAAGGGTCTGTCGGACTACGCCGTCCGGTGCCCAGATTACTCTCTTTCCCGATCTAAATTCAATTTGGCTTCCTTTGAAAGCGTTAAGACACCCCGGCCATTGGTTACGCTACTTTGCCTGACTATAGCGCGAAACATGAATAGGCGTGACGCCTCGAGGCGACGGTTAATAGGTGCATAATCAGGCGTACGATATGTTCTGCGGCTTAAGGTTAAATCATATCTTCACCTTGATGTTATTTATTTCGGTCTCTATCCGCTTTTACCTTGCATGCGTTCGAACATTAAGCATGCTTTTGTTTAAGTTGATGCTTTTGTTTAAGAATTGATGTAGGCTAGCCACGTATCCTTAACCGTACTGATTGCTGTGTGCAAGTTACCAGAATTTCGTATGGATGAAGGGTATGTACAAGGTTTTCCGTGTATTATGCTAATTCTTTGTCCAGCTTCAAAGTTCAGCACGCCGAACACAATCATTCTGTCAACGTTCTCTTTTTACCTGCACCTTAGCCTCCTTTTTTACTTCCGCTACTGGCAGTTCCCTTTCCGCCACTACTCGTAGATTTCTTCAGGTTGCTACCACGACTTGTAGCAGACTCGCATCTGCACCAAACCCCTGTAGGTACCTTCGCCATCACATTGATCCCCCCGCACGCTGCTATAGTACCTTTATCATTTGTAGCGTGTAGATTTTGTAACCAACGAATTAGAGGCGAAGTACACTGCATAACAGGAGTATGCGCGGCAGAGCAAGAACAGGTTTGAAGACATTTCGTCGAAAATTCGTTGGTCTTTTGCTTCGTCTTGTAGCCTTGAGCAGACCAGGTAAGTGTTAGAAGCGTAAGGTGAACCTCCTCGTGATCGAATTCGCAGGGTAAGTGGCCGAGAGAAACTCCGAAACTTGATGTGTTGGCGCAGTGGAGTCGGCTTCAGCGTCCCGGGTTTCCGGTTTGCTTGGACGTCAGCTTCGAGTGCCTCTTTGTGTTCTACCATTTTTTGAACCGGCGGTGCAAGAACATTGGGCGCCATCTTTGTTACTTAATACCGCACAGTAATGTAACGCGAAAGAATCAGGGTCTTGAACTTCTCCGGCAGATGGTCCTCGAAATATGGGGTATCTTCGGTGCAGCCAACTACTTTCAACTGCAACTGCTGGCCTGCTTTACCCGATGGGGCGCATCTGCACTTGCCGCAAGTTCGCGATGCTCAGCTTTGGTACCGCTACAGAACGGGCCATAAGGGAGGTTGAACTGAACAGACAGCCCCCCCACACTGGCAGGCCCGTCAAATTGCATCTGTCGGTTGGCCATCTTGAGGACTTCTTCCGAGGACGGAGTTTTACCCTGTACCTTTCTCACATTGAAAACAGGCGTGCAACTGCAGCCTCTGGTTCCGCAATAGTGTCGAGCATAGAGGTTAGGTTTGAACTTGTAGTCTTTCGGCTTGTTCTTCTCAAACCAATCCTCGCTATCAGTACACCCTACCAGAGTCCCTACCCACACAAACACCTCCCGCACCTTTGAAGTACAAGATTATCATGAGTGTTGCAGAAAGGGCCATGAGGGCATTTAACTGAACCCCCCATTTGGTGGTGTCAACTTTAGAGACGTCGGCGGGTTCCAGATTGTTGTTGAACCTGTATGGCGGCGGCTTCCTTCCCGCGAGTCCAAAGACATCCGGTCGTTTGGCGGCGTAGAACCTTGAACGTCATGGGTCCATTCGATATTCGAGACGTAATGGCCAATATCCTCGTCGTGCTCGAACAGCGACCCAGTATCTACTCGTTATGGTTCAGGTTGCGATTCCGGCGGAGATATGGCTTTCCGCTTTCTAGCGCCCGATACTGCAGATCTTCCCCCAGCCGGAACATCAGAGTTCGGTTGCTGCTTCGGCTTGTTCTTTGATCCCTTTGGCCGGCCCCGGACTGGTCCCTGATCCGCTCCTTCTTGAAGCGGTTTAGGCTTGTCCTTTGATACTTTTGGCCGGCCGCGGCTAGGTCGCTGATCCGCTCCTTGTTCGAGTCGACTGCCTTCTTGGTTGCTTCTTTGTGTGCCGGTGCCTGCGGGAAGACCCAAAAGACGGGGATCGATCGCTTCGGCCGGCACATTTCCTTGCACAGCGTGGTCAAGTGGAGAGCCACCGTGGCTACCATGCGACCCTTGGCTCCGCTGCCGTGAATTCAGATCCATCTGGCCATGGTGTTGAGGGTCTAGCGGCGGAGGGTCTGGCCATTCAATGGCACCTGAATCGAAATTTTGTTGCGAGTGCTCAAAAACCTCGTCAAAATCCTCATCAAAGTACCCTTCTGCGCCGAAATTGGGCGACGATGCGTGCTGGCCCTGGAGAGCCGACTGGTCATGAGGCGCAGGAGGGGACTAAGAGGAGGGCGGAGGTACTCGTTTTTTCCAAGCTAGGGAAGAGCCTAGGAGGAGAATATCACACATCACGTAGCTAGAGCCTAGGAGGATAAGAATCCACAGAGCAACAAGGACGGCGAAAAGATTGACGAAATATGGCAATCGCTGAGCCATAGCTGCAAGAAGGGTGTTATATCGCTCTCTGCATACGCCGGATATGGCAAGAAGTTGGGAAAGGGATAAAGTTAGAGGCAAGGAGGTGTCGAAGATACGATAGATGAAAGGAAAGGTGGAACAGAGGAGAAGGTACGCAGCTCAAAGACAAGGCGTCGAAATAAGGAGGAAGGAAACCAACAAAAGTCCTATAGCACCCCCGTCAAAAGACAAGACGACTAGGGGGGAATATATATATAAAAGGAATAAACGAACAAACGAACAATGTGAACAAGTTTGATAGCTAAGTCTTTTCTAAGCTGGACGTATTTCAACGTCATAATAAGTTCCATAGATTTATACAGGAATACTTCCAAACAGTCATGACGCCAGATAATATACTATTACAAAACAGTTAAGTTTTGACGAGCCGGAAAATGAGTTAAGATACGATGCAGGAAAGATGTGAAAGGTACAATGCAGATAAGATATGGAGCTAAGTACAATAAATCTTGAATGGAGCTGCCAGTGCGTTGGTGCCATTAATAAGAGAATTCCATCATGACCGACATGCGGTGTACAGGGAATCGGGCTAAAAGAGCTATTGCTAGGCATTCAGTGTATCCTTCGCGGACCGAACTTCATTATTGTACGACAGTACCGCAGTACCGCGCTCTGGTGACCTGGCTCAGCCTCCTGTACTTTATAGCCAGCTGGGGCGGATTTCCCAAGCGAATCGGCCGCGACGGTTCAAGTTGGCTAGTCTTACCCGTAGCCGCAACCTCACACCCCGCGGAATTGCTACCAGCCGCTTCCTGCTTCGCTTTCTTTATCACAGGGATGCAACTGCAGCCTGCAATATCTGGATTGGAGCAGTACCAGTTGCGAATTCAAACGCCGAAGCGAACTTCATATCCGTCTCGTAGGGGTGCAGGTGCTCCTTAAACCATTTGTCCTTAATGCACCCTTCAAATATTAGTCCAAAGAACATTCCCACCGGAGCCTCCACATACACAGTACCTACACCTTTCAATCGCAGCGTTGTCTTGCCGCTGCAAGACGGTTTCAAGCTGTTAGGACCGTTAGTCTGCACGCGATCATCGGCCTTTTTCCTCTGCTTGAACAGGGGTGCGCGGCTGCAAAATCCAAGGTCTGGGTTCCTGCAGTACCAAGCTGCGTATTCGCTTGTAGATTTGAATTTCCTGCCCTTCCCGTCCGAAGCTGGCGTATTAGCTTGAGTAAACCATTCGTTCTCGATGCATGAGTTAAGAAGATAATTAGAGAATTATGAAGGGCATCCGCATTTGTAACACCTATGACCACCTCTTTGTTTTGACCTTTGCAGAATGGGCCGTTGGCGTGGAACTGAATGCCCTGGGACTTTTCACTGGCTTTGGCGTTCCCCTTACCCTTCCCTTTCCTTCTCCGTTTCCTTCCCTTTTTCCTTCTCCCTTTCCTTCCCTTTCTTTCCCCTTCCCGCCTTTCTGCCGACGTTTCGACGGATGTCACCGAATGAATCTCATCTGTCTTCACTCGCTGAGAATCGGGTTCACCTTCTAATTCATCCTCAGCTTTTCGCTTTCCACTTCCGGAAGCCTCAACGGCTCCTGGTCCACTAGATAGCGCCTTTGCCTTCGAATTCTTCGATCCCTTCGGCCGCCCCCGACCCCGACCCTTCCGATTTTGGCTGCTCTCCCGTTTACCCGCGGTCTGCCGTTGGAGCTTTCGGCTTAGCCATCTTCGATCCCTTAGGCCGACCTCGGCCGCGGCCCTTACTCCTCTGCTTTTGGTTGTCTTCAGGTTGTTCTTGCCAGTGCCCGGTATTGCCGGAAGGGGTATCCAAGAGCCTTGGGTCGATCAGCTCATCCGGGATCGTAGACCCTACACCTAGGTAGTTTGGCGATGAATCGTCACTCCTCGACCCATGGGTTCCTCCTAGTAAATCTAGAGCTATCAGATAATAATCATCCAGAAAAACAATCAAGCTTAGGAAAAGTGAAAGGTAGGAAGAAAGGGAGGTGACAGGTAAACGGGTATCGCACGGATGCAGAGACTCCGACTACTGAAATATTCAGTGATTTGATTAAAAAAATGGTCGAAAACACAAAACGCTAGGACTCCACAGAATCAAGAATAACTAGTTTCGCGAAAGGTAGGATCGAGCTCTTGATTTACTCGAAGACGAGAACTTCAGGGAGGCCAGGAATGATCGCCATTGTACAAGATGTAAAAACGATACCCATCAACCTACACAAGGTAGTCAACCCAGCCCTTATCCCTCAATTTGAGCTGTATTCAGGCAAAAGCATTTTCAAGATCGTGTAGGTGGATATTTCGCAAGTCTCTCGGGTCATTAGTTCTAGCCCCCCATTACGATTGCGCTATATTCTTAAGCTTCTAGGTTGAAATTACTCCGAGTTAGGATGCAGGGGGAAAATACAGCTTCAACGCAAGTTATACTACGTAGAAAAAGCATTTTGGTATGATTAGTTTGAAGTCCAACTCCTCACCCACGACAAGTCCACCAAGATCGGTTTCACAATTCAATCTGGTTTAAGCTAAATTATCTTCGAAGGCACTGGCCACTAAGTAGCTACAAAACACGCCCATTCCTGTTATTTCCTAACTTTCACAGTTCTGATTTCTTATCTTCCGGTCCACCCTCAATGAATAGCTAGTACACCGGCATGGAGCTACGGCTGTTGTGGTTTTTTTTTTTTTTTTTTTTTTTTTTTTTTGTGATGAGAAGCGAGGAGGAAGACGTTGAACCTCTTACTGTCCTGCTCACTCCGCTCCAAAACCTCCAGATCCATACAATTCTCCCTCTCATACAGCTTAGACAGTTCTGTCGCCCCGCGTTGCCCCACTGGCGCCTTGAGCTCAACCCTTTCTTCGAGACGTCAAAAATGATCGCAGCACCGATCTGCTTTCCGTCATTCTTCCTTGTCGCCTTCGCGATCGCTTCCTTGACTTTATTAACCATTATACAAATCTTCGCTATCAGCAGCTTATTCTCATTCTCCCATTTCGGGAAGAGCTCGCTAGTCCTGTGGATTTCCACGTCCTCGGGCTTGAAGTTGCCGCGGTTGTGGTAGGCGGCGTATAGATAGGGCGTCTGGGAAAAGAAGGTTTGTTTAGGGTGGAGTCAAAGTCAAGGCGGTTGCTCATGCCACGGGTTTTGATGCTGACAAGCTTGGATTCCGGGAAGACGTTTGAATGGTGTTGTTTTGATTGTGATACTTGGACCTTTAGTTCCAATTTTATCAGGAAGGCGTGTTCAAAGTCTCTTGCAACTGTTCTCACGGGGTATGCCATAAAGGGACAGATGAGTGAAGCAGACGCTTACCTTTGGTATTACCATCAGCAGAAACAGTCATCGAAGCAAGAGTTTTGACAAGAACATCATCATTCGTGTCCCCGTCCTCGCTTCCCTCGTCATCTTCGTCGCTAGCGCGTTCATCATCTTGCGTGTGTTCAGGATCGATGTTATTCTCGGCCCACTTCCCGAACTCCCTGATAGTAAACGGGCACGTGTCCCCATGAAACCTCACGACGAACCTGACACCGCATAATTCATAATACACAAGCCTGTGGTGGCTCGAGCCTTCCCTCTTGCATCCTCACCACGTCCTCTTTGTTCGAATCGCGTGCTGGAAGAACTTTGTATGTCGCTCCAGGAAGCTAAACCCGAAACCACGGAATTCCCCGAGGCGGGATGACCTCGCCGCTGCGCTCTTCCCAGCGAGTTAATACCAGGGTTCCTTCTTTTCATCTTCATCGTCGGGATCCGACGGTGGGAGAAAGTCCACGTCTATGCGGCAGGTCTCTACTCTGCTGGTAGTTTGGCCGCCGAGGCGTCGGAGGTCGTCGGAGGTGATCGGACCGGAGCCGTATCCACCGCGAGAACCTCCGCGAGAACCTCCGCGAGAACCCCGCGTCCAAGGCGGCGGAGGTCATCTGAGGCCAAGGTGTTGGAACCGGTAGAGCGCCAGTTACCACGAGGCTTCCACGCCAGCCGCCGCCTCCCCTGCTTCCGCCACGATAGCTG
This sequence comes from Pezizomycotina sp. ARF18, assembly GCA_002224055.1. NCBI lineage: Eukaryota > Fungi > Ascomycota > Pezizomycotina sp. ARF18. The sequence goes on from AZLU01000169.1 coordinate 66,647, forward strand.
GAGGTCGAGGTGGGAGCCGAACGTTCGGGGTCAGCATCAACAAGAAAATCGAAGAGTTTATTCAGATTGTTACGGTCGGTTATAAGGTCAGCATCCTCAAACTCAAACGCCGGAGTGCAGTGGCGGACGGCAAGAACGCCAGGAGCAAGGGGTTCTTGGTGAGAGGTGGCTATTTTGGTCGATGTACTTGAAGCCAGAGTCCGGGGAAGATCCGGGTCGGAGTCTGTGGGTGGGACCCAGCAAGCAGGGTAACCTAAATAACATTTCACATCAGCAAATCTGACCATACAAAACTCGAGGATGATTCAATAGGCGGGGTTCTGTACCAGGAACCGCTATAGCCGCGGTATTTGGAGAAGCAGGTTTGTTCTTCAAACTGCAGCCAGTTGTATGAGCCGATCGTGTGGAAGTTCGCAGGATGGACGGAACGGCCTTCGAGATATTCTAGAGCTTCTTTATCCGATGGGATGCGGATCTCAGCGAGAAGCCTTGGGCCGGATTGGCCGGCCTTGACAATGCCGTCGAAGCAGGAATGTTTTGGGCTCTAGCAGTCTGATCGCTCCAGAACATGGAATCCATTGTTGAGGGCTATGTGGAATGAAGCTATTTGAGAAGTCTATTAACAGTAATGTGGTTGGAAATATGTTTTACTTTACTTGGGCGGATGTCCGAATCTTTAGGAAAATCAAAAGATTTTGTGATCTATTTCATGTCAGAATTCTATAGACAAGAGTGAAAGCAAGATGTTAACGCTATTTAACGCGATTCTATCCTAGGAGGCAGTAATCCAAGTTCTAGCAAGGCTGTATTTGGGTACTAGGATGCCACCAATGCTCTAGCAAAATGTTATAATTGGCACATGTCAAGTTTGCTTCTGAAAGACAGCGGGTTTCGACTTTCTACGGTATTGCCAGCAAAATGGAAACTACTGGATGACTGCTCCGCGGGTGGCAACTTCATCGGTTACACGCATTAATTAAATATGCCAAAACTGCAACGAGCTATTTTTCTCCCATTTCTTGCAACATTTCTTATCCGGCGAGGCTTTTCTTTCGTCTGCGCGTTTGTCATGTTAGCATGGAATGGAAAGTCCGGAATCTGTACCTGTTTGCCATGCATGGCACAAAGCCTTCACCCGAACTGGGGACGTGCATATAGCCGATCGTAACCCGAAGAGGAAACGACGAACGGCGAACGACGAACGACGATCGACGAGATGCACAGAGACAGGGCAGAACCCTACTCGACTCACCTCGCGTTCAAACATGAAATGGGTGAAAGCTTGGGTGGGTGGAGGTACGCAAGTCTTCATGAAGATTTATCATCAATTATCATATTGCAGATAGAGGTCTCAATTGGCCCCATTTTGAGTTCCAGTATTCATCGATATTCATTATAAACATCTCGACTCATTGATCACAAGGAATTAGCCATTGTTACTGCTGTACGATCGCCTTGTAAACAACAAAACTTGAAAGGCATTGCAAGGCTCTCCGCAGCAATATTAAGAATTGTGTAATAGTGTCCCCTGCTCTCTATATTCCCGAGAGATGGAGATATTATATTCTGTAGGGCAAATCGAGTGTCGCCGGCAGTGCAAGACAATGCTTAGGTTCTAAGCGCCAGTCTCACCAATCCTTGACCAGATAGCCAACAGAAGTTCTCAGATGGAAGGCAATTAAAGGCACTGTACCTGCGGACCTCATGAAGGCTACGACACCGCAGAAGGCTGCACTTTCGACCATTTATGCGCGGAGTACGTACCAAACGAGGCTGAACTGGAATTTATAGTGATGGAATAAGCCTTGAGTATTCCAAAACCCCGCTGGAAGATCCATCTTATCAATGCCCCCCAATTTGGCATTCATGCAAGTGCCTGACGTGACGTGGTTCACTCAGTGTTATCGGTACCATATCTATTTGGGGTTCAGGGCATATCCAATGATACACTCCGAACGAGGGGCGTTTCCATACTCACCATTTTCCTTTTTTTTGCTACTTCCCATTTTCTTCCTCTCTTTCTTTCCTTTGTAGAAACGCAGTACAAATGCGCGGGGTGCTGCACTGTAGTTCTGTACGTACTATACAAAGTCCTGGTCGTAAGGGCCAAACACGTTCAGCATCATTACCCTCCCAAAAAGATAAGCAAACATAAATCTTCGGGACTTTGAGTCAAATTCCCTATCTTCTATCCTCTTCAACTCATCGGTTCAAAGCTCATCAAGAAGCGACTCTAGTTCATTGCGTAGCAGCATTAGACTTAGATAGTTTGGTCAAGATCTGCACCATTATCGTTCCTGTCTCAACAGCTTCGTTGTGCAGAACAGCCACTCCATCGGGGTGGTGACTACTCTTCTTTCATTTTTACAAAGACTCTAGATCATCTTAGCCTTCGGAATTTACTCCGGCTCCCCCCCGCAATATACTACATTGCCGCTCGTTGTTTATCTGGAACTTAACCATAATCCTCCGACCGCAATATAATCGTCAGTCAATCTCTGCTTCAACTGCATCACCACCTCGCAGACGCGTCCTAACGACGCCATCATGAGCCCCGATTCCTCCTCTAGATCGAAGCAGCTGAACGGCTTTTTCCTCGCCGTCCTATCCGGTAACCGGCAGCTACAAACGCAGCAGAATGGAGAGCTCTTTATCGAAGCTCTTTGCTCTCAGCCCGATCCGGAAACCTGCGTCGAGAAGGTCATACTCAAGGACGCCGGTTTAGCAGCTATAAGTAAATGCGTCCGCTTTTCCGTATCCACGGCCTTTCAAAATAACCACGCCTGCAACTTGCTACTGTACTTAAGCTACCCGGGCGTGAAGAACATCGTCGGCGGCGAGTTCCTGCAGAAGATTGTCATCAGCCTTGTCGAACCGCCAACTTTCTGGTCGCCGTTCGTACAGTCGTTCAAGGCCGGCAGTCTAAATCAAAAAGCTCAGGAGGCTTTCGCATGGCTATTACTACAGCTCGTATCTTTACCTCCGGACTCCGTCGACGATGATACTCTCATTAAAGGGTTCAAGGCTACTGCTGCGGAGGAAGCGGTACAGAAGCGTCTGAACGATTCGGATCATCAGGAAGTCCGAAACTACGGGTACAAGATCGGTAATATTCTCGCTACGCTGTCCAAACCCGTTGATCCATCGGTGAAGCGGACGATTTAGGCCCCGGCGGCCGACACGATAACGACTTTATGGAGATAGAGAGGATCGCGATCCTCCGACCGCGGACGAACTCACCTCCAGAGAGATACCATACTTCCGAACCGCCAACGCTGTTGAGGCATCCAGCGACGATGTCCGCTTCCGTGTTGCGGCGCATCTTGACAATCAGTTCCGCCTCTTGCGCGAGGATATGATTGGAGAGATCCGTGACGAGCTACAGATCGCGATGGGCATCAAGAAGGGAAGGAAGCATAGAGGTACCATCATGAAGAACCTGACACTGGAGGTACAGATTGTGGCGCCGAAAAGAGGCGGGAGTTTTCGGGCTTCTGTTGAAGCATCCCCGACCGTTCCCTGGTTTGGAGCGGTATAAGGAGGAAAGCAGCGTCGTAGGTACCTGCAGGACCACAAGGGGTTCTTCAAACACCAATCCGTGGCTTGCATCCTCGTCGACGGCAACGTCGTCGCGTTTCCAAGTATTCACAGGGACGAAGACCTGTTATCGAAGCCGAACGCAGTCGTAATTCTCCGCTTCGAAGACTGCAACGTCCTCAACAAGGTCCTCCTCAAGATCAAAGGGTCAGAGGATGTACAGTTAATACAGATAAACACGTCCGTCTTTGCTTATGAGCCTATTCTGAATCGGCTCAAAATCATCTCAGAGATAACTCTTGCCGAGGAGGTGCTCATGTGGAAAGATGGCGCTACGGTCAACGATACGCAGCTTTCGAAGAGGCTGAAAGGTTTAGCTAGCCTCATCACTTCCTCGCCATCAACAGATCTTAAGAAGTTTCTCGATACGCAGAAATCGATAAAGCTCGATGATTCACAAGCGAAATGCTTCGTCTCGGGTATTAAACAGCGAGTAAGCCTGATACAGGCCCCCAGGTATGCATACACCACCACTACTACTGCTCTTCCTAACCTTGCTTCTCCTAGCCGTCAGGAAATTTTCTAGCTGTTTACGGCTTTGAAGACTAACTTTTATCTCAGGAACCGGAAATCCTTCGTCGGAGCTCTGATCACCAAAGCCATTTACCAGATGTCCGCGAAAACAATTCTTGTTGTCTGCTACACCAACCATGCTCTCGATCAGTTCCTTGAGGACCTTCTGGACACCGGCATCCCGGCTAATGGTATACTCCGCCTAGGAGGCAAATCCACGCCTCGTACAAAACCGCTTTCTCTTTTTGAACAGAAAGACGAGGTCAGGATGTCCCGCGATACGTGGCAAAAGATTGACAAGATCAAAGCAAGATGGCCGACCTTGAGATCAGACTCAGGGACGCTTTCAATCGGTACAAACATGGCAGGATTTCAACAGACAGGTAATGGAGCATATTGAATTCCTAGACGGCCTCCATTCTTCTTCGACGCGTTCCAGGTACCGTCTCAGGAGGATGGAATGAAAGTCGTTGGAAACAAAGGAGAGCTGTTAGTCAGTCTTACCTCCTGGAAAGGTGGACTCTTGGACATGACGCCGGTATTTTCAAAAAGCAAGACGTCTTCAAGACACATAGAGACGTGTGGCAAATCCCGCGCGAGGAGCGCAAGCGTATCAGGACAGAATGGGAAACAGCGATACTTGCTGGAGAAGTTCAAGACTTCACAAACATGGTGAAGTTGTACAACGAATGTCACCTGGCGCAAGAGGCTCTCAGGAAAGAGAAAGACGTTACGATCGTGAAGAAGAAGAGATCATCGGTTGTACTACTACTGCAGCAGCGAAGTACGCGCGAGAGCTCCAGGCGGCAGATCCGCAAGCCATCGTCGTCGAAGAGGCCGGAGAGATCCTAGAAAGCCACATCCTCACGTCCCTCTGCGAGCACACGGACCAGCTCGTCCTCATCGGTGATCACAAGCAGCTTCGCCCGAAGATCGCAAATTACAAACTCAGTGTTGAAAAAGGCCAGGGCTACAACCTCAACGTATCGCTCTTGAACGCTTGGTCCTGAAAGGTTTCCCCCACTATGTGCTGTCCCAACAGCACCGGATGCGACCAGAGATCTCGTCGCTGGTGCGCGCGCTAACTTACCCAAATCTGATCGACGCGCCGAGCACGACGAATCGCGACAACATCCGCGGATTACAGAAGAATGTCGTGTTCGTCAGTCATAGCAAGCCCGAGGTAGACGCGGACAGCTAAGCGATAGGAAGGATGTCCAGGTCAAAGCCTCGAAGCAGAACAAGTATGAAGTAGAGATGGTACTGAAGTTTTGTCAAATACCTTGGCCAGCAAGGTTACGGAACGGATGACATAGTCGTTCTCACACCATACTTGGGTCAGCTGTCGCTGCTCCAGAAGATGCTGAGCAAGGAGAATGATCCATTTTGAACGATTTGGATTCGTTCGATCTGGTGCAAGCCGGTATTATTCCAGAAGAGAGTGCGAAATGACAAAGAAACCGATTTACATTTCCACCATTGGTACGTATTCGCTGGTGCTTCATATAGTGCTCATATCATGGAGTTGATAAATACAGATTGTTAACCACCCTCACTAACGGTCACTAGATAACTACCAAGGAGAAGAGCGCAAGATCGTGGTCACCACTCTAACCAGGAGCAATGCAGAGTGTGAGATTGGTTCATGGCCGCGCACGAGCGTCTCAATGTCCTGCTGTCTCGCGCGCGCGACGGCTCATCATGATCGTAATCCGCATACATTTCAAAATTGCAAAAAAGGACAGGACACATGGGTGCCCTTCTTCGAATTAATGCAGAAAGACGGAAACGTATTCGGTGGCCTCCCCGTGAAATGCGAGCGGCATCCGGATCGTAAAATCGTCCTGAAAACTCCAATGGAGTTCGAAGAAGAGACTCCCGACGGCGGGTGCCTGGAACCTTGGTGAGTAAACGAAGAATCAAAGATAGCATGCTGGTATCTCGGCTAACAACTAGACTCTCATAATAGCGGAGCCATGCTCAGCTGCCAACAGCACAAGTGTCCCAGTAAATGCCACCAGATATCCGACCATTCCAAGATGAAATGTTTGAGATAATCCCTCACCAGTGCTCAGTCGGCCACGATCTCTCCTACAAATGTCATCAGTCCAAGCCTCAATCCTGCAAGAAATGTGACAAAGAAGCCGAAAAGCAGAAGAAACTGATGCAAGAGGGGCTTGACCGCAGCTGAAACGAGAGCAAGAACAGAAGGAGCACGACCGACAAATGCTGATCCTCAATGATGAGATCAACGCACAAAACGAGATCCTACGCGACAGGGCTTTAGCGGAGCAGAGGGCGAATGCTCTCGCCATGAAGCAGAAAGACCTCGAGAATGCAAAGAAGCAGGCAGACGCCGCAAGCAAGCGGCGGTCGGCAAGAGCGAACTCTTCGAGTGCCCCCATCGCTCAACCTCGCAACCTACACATCCCAGTTGCAACTGCGCCATTAACTAGCGGTGGAGTTCCGCTACCGACGCAGTCCCCGAGCTGGACACCTAGCGGAGCGTTGGACCGGCTCGGAGCCAGACAGCCGCTGCTCCAAGCCCTACTCTACCCACGAATCCATCCTCTAGTCAGCCACCACCGCCACCATCAGCTTCTACTCCCGCGCCTACCGTCACCTCCAAGGCCGTAGCCGAGTGGAGCGACAAAAGTCTCTCGAAAGCGCCAGCAACCCCGCGATCGACGGAATCATGGAGATGATCGGCCTCGAGCAGGTGAAGCAGAAAATTCTCGCATCAAAGCCCAAGTCGAAACAGCGGTAAGGCAGAACAGAGACCTAAAGGACGAAAGGTTCCACGTCTCGTTGTTGGGAAATCCTGGAACCGGTGAGTTAATTAATAAGTACCGACTCGTTCCCCAAAAGTTCAGAAAGCTAATAGGATTTAAAATTATCGCAGGCAAAACAACAGTCGCGCGGCTCTATGGCAAAGTTCTCACGTCGCTCGGCGTGCTGTCCGGAACCGCCTTCGTCGAGACCACCGGCTCACGCATGAGCAACGAAGGCGTCCCCGCGCTCAAAAGATGGTCGATAACATCGTCAACAACGGTGGTGGCGTGATCCTCATCGACGAAGCGTACCAGCTTGTAGAGTCCGGCAGCGCCGGCGGCAAACAGGTTCTCGACTTCTTGTTGGCCGAGATGGAGAACAACAGGGACAAGCTCGTCTTCATCCTCACAGGTTACAACAAGGAGATGGAAAAGTTCTTCGAGCATAATCCGGGATTGCAAAGCCGCGTGCCCCATTCCTTGCAGTTTGAAGATTAACAGACGCCGAGTTGCAGAGGATGTCAAGCAGATGGCGCGCAAGAAGTTCAAAGGCCAGCTAAAGATCGAGGGCGGCGAGGATGGCCTGTACGTCCGTATAGCCATCCGACGGCTAGGCCGCGGGAGGAACATGCCCGGCTTCGGGAACGCTCGGCCTTGCAAAATCTCTTCTCGAAAATCGTAACCCGGCAGGCAGAGCGTATCGCAGAAGCCCGCGCTAACGGCGAGCTTGAAGACGACTTTGCGATGACCAAAGAAGACCTCATCGGACCAGACCCTCAAAAGCCGCTTTCGAATCCAAAGCCTGGAAAGAGCTACAATCACTGATAGGCTTGAAGGATGTGAAGGAGGCTGTGAAGAGCATGATTAGCCGTCTGAAGACCAACTACGATCGGGAGCTACTGGAAAAGGAGATCATACAACTCACTCCTAACAAGTCTTCGTGGGAAATCCGGGGACTGGAAAGACATCCGTTGCAAAAGTTTACGGTCAAATTCTCAAAGATATTGGCATGCTGAGTAACGGTGAAGGTTAGTCTGAATTCCCATCTCCCAAGCTTATCCATTGCTCGAGATTGAGCTAACAATTTTACAATCCAGTCATTATCAAAATCCATCTGATTTCATCGGGAGCGTACTAGGTCAATCAGAAAGCAACACAAAAGCCATCCTCAGCAACACTGTCGGCAAAGTTCTCATCATCGACGAAGCCTACATGCTTTACCAGAAATCTGGCTCGGAGTCGGGGCCAGCATGACCCTTACAGGACGCCGTTATCGATACCATCGTGGCCGAAGTTCAGAACGTTCCCGGAGATGATCGCTGCGTCCTGTTGCTAGGATACAGGCAGGAGATGGAGGAGATGTACCAGAACATCAACCCAGGTTTCAAGCGGAGGTTTCCCTAGACGAAGCTTTCGACTTCAAAGACTATAACGACGACGACTTGCGAAAGATCATGAACCTGTATCTAGAAAAAGGAAGCCTCGAAGCTACCGAAGAGGCGAAAGACGTGGCGATAAATATCCTCGCCCGTCGCGAAACCGTCCAAACTTTGGCAATGCGGAGAAGTGAAGAACTTGCTGAGCAAGGCATCGTCCAACATGAACATCAGAATATCTCGAACGGGTCAGCTGATGATAAGCTATTGCCCGAAGACTTCGACAAGGATTACGCTCGCGGCGTCAACGCTACGCTCAATACCGAAAAGATTTTCGCGGATGTGGTGGCTGCGAAGAGATCGTGAAGAAGCTAAAGGGGTATCAGAAAGTGGCTGAGACAATGAAGCAGAGAGGCATGGACGCCAGCAAGTATATTCCAACGACGTTCGTCTCAAGGGTCACCGGGTAAGTTCACCGAAGCTTATTTCTGAGGTAGTGAAGACGTAGCTAACATTCCGGAATTATGAAGTACCGGCAAACAACAACGGCGCGGAAGATGGGTCAAGTGTTTACGATATGGGTTTTCTCTCCTCCGCCGAAGTCGTGGAATGCTCCGCATCGACATCATCGCGCCGTATGTAGGACAAACGGGAAGGCTGACGCGGGAAACCGTCACAAAAGCGCTAGGCAAAGTCCTCTTTGTGGACGAGGCCTAACCGCCGCGGAGCCCGGTTCATTCGCCAAAGAAGCTATCGACGAACTAGTCGACATCCTTACGAAGCCTCAATTCGCTGGCAAGGTCATAGTTATTCTGGCGGCTACGATAGAATGACATGGACAGGCTCTTATCGGTCAATGCTGGCCTCGCGAGCAGGTTCTCTGAGGAAATCATCTTCAATAACATGTCCGCCAGCCACTGCTTGAAGTACTCTTTGCAGAAGTGTCGAGGAATAATATCTCCGTGGATCGGGCTCTGACGGAAGCCAAGTACGAACCTTACAAGACAATGATAGGCCATCGGAGATATGTCCAAGATTTCCGGATGGGCGAACGCGAGAGGGACGTGATAACTTCGCAAAAGAGGTTATCCGCACCGTTCTCCTCAACACCACGGATGGTGAACTGACTCTCAAGCCCGACGTAATGATTACCGCTGCCAACGCCTTCCTGGACAAACTGAAGAAGCGCCAGCCTCCGCCGATACAAACGTTACATGGCTTCGGCCCATTCCAGGCTCAAATCATGGCCCGCGTGCTGAACCCCTCCGCCCCGTGCTCGCAACTCCTACGATCGCGACGCAGACAAAAGTTGAGGAGCGGAAGCAAAATACCGAAGTTGCCGAAGTGGCACAGGCGGATGAACTGCTGTCAAGAAAGAGATGCCGGAGTATCCGACGACGTCTGGAATCAACTCCAGCTTGACAAGAAGAACAACGCAACAGCCGAGCAGCTGCGGAAGTCCAAGTCCAATCTAAGAAAGAAGAAGTCAGTAAGCTTAAGAAAGAGTCCGCCAAATTGAAAGATAAGGAGAAAGACATCACCAATCGTGATCCTGAGATGAAGAGCGGAAGCGAAAGCTGGAGCAACTTCGCTAGAACGATTGAGGCTACGAGAAGAATACGAGAGAGCCCGCCGTGCGGCAGAGGAAGCGGAGAGGAAACGCCGTGAGGAGAGAGAGAAGGAAGCTAAGGCCCAAGCCAAACTCAGAGATATGGCGTTTGCTGTGCGGGATTCAGATGGATTAAACAATCTTCGGGTTATCGATGCGCTGGAGGATCGCATTACGTTTCTAATCTCAGCTTGGGATTTGAACAGTTTATTTATCGCACGACTTTCTAAGATAAAAAGGAGTAAGGAAGAAAAGGTCGCTTTGTTCACGATTTACTCATTTATCTTATATATTTCTAGTATTCTTCTATTTGTGTTCAGATCAATGTATTATTATCTGAGTTACTTGTACGTTTTATCGAAATCCAATACAACCCTCGAGACATTAGTATTCTTAAGAATACTCCTTGACATGACTCAATCTTTAAACACGAATTGAATGCTAGCTTAGGCAATTGATAAAGATAAGCTTCGAAATAAACACCATAAAGCTTGTTTGTATACTCATTCCCGCAGGTTCCACTCCGCGTATCTGTTCCTAAATATCCATTCGCTAAGTTTCAAGTACAGCTCCGCGAAACCATCTTCATCTTGGTCCCCGTTCGCTTTTTGATGCTCGTCCAAAGCGTCCTGGGCATCACGCCACTGCTGCTGGCCTCCGTCGCAGCCTCGTGTTTCAATTCGTCGCGTTTATCTTCGCTGAACGACTGTATCTCCAGATCCACCCCCTCCCAATGTTCATCACATTTAATACGTGATTATCCGGCGATACTGTAATAAATTCCTTCATCCGCACGATCAACTCTTCGTTCTTCTTGATGCTGTCGCGGAGGGTCATGTCCCACGTTGCCTCTGGGTTCTCTTGGATCATGTTTACTCGATTTTCGATTTGCGTTCCGATCTGAGCGATCGAGCTCGCGGTTGAGAGGAAGACGAGGGGGTCGTTCTCGGAAGGGTCGGCGGAGAGCGCCTTCATCTTTTTGTTCGCGGCGGCTGCGGCGAACCGGTTTGCGGTTCGTCAATATTCCACATTGCGTTACGGCATCGGAATCGGTCGTAGTGGACGGTGAGTTGGCAGGTGCCGGCGCCGGTGCGGCGTAGGCGATAGTGCCGAGGGCAACGGCGTAGAGGACCGTTATGCACCGCATGTTTTCTGTATCAACGTTGATTCTCGTAAACCCGGGAGCCGGTTGTCTTTGAATTATATTACGACAGCGTGCCTTTGTTGGCAGATTGATCGAATCGTTAAATCAAAAGAATATTGCCACCTTATTTATAAATGTTTCAACTTCAGTTAGCTGCTCATATTCGTAAACTGGCCACGTTGATGGGGTTGGTTTGTGAACGCATGAAATTTCTATGATTTCTCCCATACTCAAAAACCATGCGAAACATGCGGAAAAATTCTACGACACTTTCTAGAAAATATTTCTCAATATGAGCAGATTTTCTCTCTCCCCAACTAACCCAAAAATATTACGTATGAAGCTAACTCATTAGCATTGAAGATTTATTCATGTTAATGCATTATATTTACCAAGCTACAAGGGAGATTGGTCAAAGCGCGCCTTATTCAGGTGCTGTAGTCATTCTGGTTGAGCATATAGATTGTGTTGAAATTCAACAACAAGAGGGGAAACGTCATCGAAATCTCGCTATCTATGGTTAGCTATCTATCGAGCTCTAGAAAGGGTTACAGGGAGCGTGAGAAGGGTAAAGAAGTCATGAAACATCTAGGTGCGAGCATTTTTATCCATATGTCGCTCTAACACACTCCACCGCTTTCCTCACCATATCCCGATCAGACTGGAAGGTCAACTTCTCCAAAACCTCATCGTAACCATAAACTCAACCTCGTAGTGCTTCCCCTCTACCTTATCAACATCTTCACCCTCCTCAATGGCAGCAATATACCACCAAATCACCTTAACGTTATCGTCCGCCCCATCCCGCCGGATCTGCATATAAAACGGTTCCGTGCAGTCTCGTACCGCCTCGCGACATCTTAATCTTCGTATCGGCTTCAACTTCCGGCGGCGCACGGCTTGCCAAAGTCACCGGCAGAAGACGGCATTGGTAGCCCGTTTCTTCTCTCAGCTCGCGCAGGGCAGCATTCCGTCGACTCTCGTTGCAGTTACGGCGCCCTTTAGCGAGGAGGTATTCGTTGCGCGGTCGTAGCTGGTGAAGCACGCATATTTGCTTGGTGGAGAGCTTGAAGGGGATCGCGCCGGCGCTTTCCACGAATTGTTCTGATGTGTATCCATCTGTGTGGAACCTGGATGCTGCCATACCCTTTCTATCCCTCTTGTTGGGCGCTCGTGTGAATGGAGAGTCTGAAGACTTATTTACAATGGGCGTTAAGTCGAAGCTTAAGAAGCAGGGTCGAGATGTTTATAGCTGTGGATATCAAGCGAGCCTGTAGATTACTATGCAACTGAGCCGAGAGAAACGTGTTCTTTGTCTCGTCCTGAGACACTGAAAATTTTTATCTTTCCTCTCTACATTACGTAATAGACATGTGAAGCTTCGCGACCAGAAGTGCGTAGGGGTGTCCACGTATTAGAGCGGATCAGAGGTTAAGATAGAAAGAGATATTAGCAATATCCTAGTTCAGGATGCTAGATAATAAGACTGCAATAACAACTATAGTGGCCTATGAGACATTTCGAACGCTTCAAATATAAGCAAAAGGGAATAAGATGAAGTAAACAAACTAATGACCATATGCAAATTCGTTAATCATCAAATAAGTACACTCGAGGAAGGATTACTAGTATCCAGAAAAAACGTATGGAAACAGTCTTAGCGAGAGGGAGGATTCCCTTAGAAACAAAAACCCACTAATACAGAGGCGAAACTTTCAACCATAGTAAAGATATTCCCAAAAAGAAAAATAAAGCCCATAGAGAAAGAAACCAATCACAACGACGAAACAAAACTCTTCCGCATTTCATGCGAGCAAATCCACCTGATACCTGTGCTCTGTCTGACATCTGCTACACCTCAGCACCATCGCCCTCGTCGGGTTAGGATTATCCTCCACCCTGAACCTCGGCGCGAACGGCGTCCTGCACCTCACGCACGAGTTCCAATTCCCCAGCGCCGCACCAAATTCTGAAACTCGCCTTCTCCTCCCTGTACTTTATATCCTTCTCCACCGCGTCCGTCAGCTTCTCTGTCAGATACTGGCTCTTCATCACCGCCAATCCTCTCAAACCTCAACTGATCGTCTAAATTCGCAATCTCCTGCGCGCGGCATGTGAGGACTTCCTCAATAAGATCCCGCCGGATAATGGTATCTCATCCATTAACCCGTCGAAATCTTTACAGAAATAGTTCGGATCGCGCTCGGCGCATCCAGTCTGCGCATAGGCTGACCATGTACGCGCGTAATCGCGGTCGAATTCCGGTACGACGGAGTACAACGCTCGTGTAATGTCTACGACGGCGTCGAAGTCCCACCACTGCTTCCACATTCTCCTCGAGCGGAATTTCACGGATGCGAGTGTTTTCAGGCCGGGGACGTCGTATTTTTCCGCGAGCGCGTATACGGCGATGTTGGTCATCTGCGCGGCGGCGCCTACGCGCCGTCTTTCTTCGGACTGCGAGTCGTGCTTGAAGTACTGCTCGCTGAATGTTCTGATGTCCATATCGCGCTTTAGCAGCGGGCTACCGTCGTCTTCGCTTTCTTCTTCCTCGTTTGGTTGTTGTTGCTGTTGTTGGGGCGGAGGTTGCGGTTGCGGATCCCAGAAGTTCAATTCTAACCGTGGAGGGTCTGAATCCCACGCCGACCGGCCGCCGATGCAAGACTCGCTGTTCTGCTGCTGCGCGCTCGCGTCGCTATCTTCGTCGGGGTCGCCAGGGAGACGTCGGAGTAGTCGTTCGTGTAAAAGTAGTTCACCATGCGCTCGACGTCGTCAGGGTTATCATCTTTGAGATTTACGGTGCGTTCCGTTGCCTCCTATATATCCCCCCCTTTCCCCGGCGTTCGTTAGAGACCACTCCTTATATCATAGGCTTAAAGCTGGTACCATTAAGGGGGTTTAATTTGCGAACCTTGAAGCCGCCGTCGCACATGGCCGTGAAGAACCGGACTGCGGACATATCACCGCCCGGTGGACGTTGAACGTCTTCTCGCCGCACTGTAGGACGAGGTCCGAGTACTTCTTCGAGCTGTAGAGGGACGCTATGCTGGATTTCACGTCGTGCGAGCTCGTATTGGACATTGAGTATCACTATGATATCGAGGGAGACACAGCGGGACGAGGAGGGAAAAGGAGAAACAGTATCGGGGTTTAGTTTCGATGATGATCGAAAAAGTGGAGAAAGATAACGACGTGGAAATTGGTGCTCTTTTTTTCTCCTTTGTTCTTCGCAAAATTGATGGGCGCCGGATGCGGCTGAGACAGGGAACGGTTACGTAATAAATTTGGGGGGACAAATTGCCAGCAAAGAACTCCCGAGATACTCACTCTTAAGAAGAGGCGTTTCATAAAACTCCCGTCAAAAACGATTCATGCGGTTCTGAACCTCGAACGGACGGAACGGGGCGGGTATTATATACATCTACACATGGAAAACGGGTGTAGCAAGAGAAAAAAACAAAAAAAACCTTCCCATCGTTCCGCGCGCCGAAATATGTCTGTCATATATTGCCTATGGGCTTCGTGGAAACATGTGTCACTATGAGATTCACGCAATATCCGAAAGAATGCTAAAATCCGGAGAGGGAAGCAAGCAAAAGAAAAAACCTCCGCCGCTTTACGGATATCGAAAGATCACGAATACTCGGCGAATTTTTAAAAGCGAAGGGTAGCACGTAGAAGGCAGTTTCATAAGCTATTTTTTTCTGGTGTAACACAGGATATTAACCCAGTGGCTGTTTTATTGTTTTTTATGGCGTTTTGTTGGCTAAGCTAAGAGACCGGGGCCTCGGAGGATTGGAAAAAAGATAAAGGTACAGTGCTGAACAGTTGCGAACATAAAGACGCGGAAAAGAAACAAAGTTCTAAGGAACAGACTGTAAAAAAGGAATGAAGAAAAGAGACTTTCTATGATCTATTACCGATCTAACAAGCCTAATAAAGAAAAAAAGATGTGTATATCTAATTGCAGCTAGCAAAAGAGCAATTGACAAATGAGAGAAAAGGAGTGGAAAGAAAAAAGGGGTTTATATACCTAGAGGTTTTAAAGGATCGTTCTGAAGATTATGTGGAAGGTAAGGAAATGTAAGAAAGATTCCCCGGGTATTATGATTATGAATGGTAGAAAAAATGGAGGACAAATGAAAGAGACACTTGAAGTAAGGAAGAAACCAAAAGGAATAACTTTTTATGTCTTTGTTAAATCACTTTTTGGGGTCATATGTATAATATGTATAAGGAAAGTCATTAAGTAGAACTTTTTCTAAGGAGGAAATTTCATCGTGGCCGTGAAGCTTTTTACATCGTCTATAATAAAACTGCTTTTTCCGTAATGCCGAGGAGAAATAAACCCACTGTGAAAAAGGGGAAATGTATGAAAAAGGACATAGGAAAATTAAGTTACGCTCGAGAAAGAAAAAAAGAATCAAATATAGTGTACAAAGCTTATAATCGCTTGAAGAAAGAATATAAAAAAGGAGTAAAAGTCATATCGTCGTTAGAAAGGTAGGTAATTTGTAGTGTTGTAAGATTTCGTTTCATTCTGCGTTCTCCGTTGTAAATTGTTTCGTGAATAATTTCGTTTGTAGTATTTTCCGTTTGGTGATACGTTTCATAAGACGCGTGTGTGTTCTTCTGGATGTTTAACGCCCCACTTTCACGCATTTTAAAAAATAAAAAAAAGTAGTGGGGCTTTTAGGCCATGTGGTACTCGCGTACGACCTTGTTGAGGTCCTGCTGGAAGATCTGAGCCTCCCGCTTGAGCTCCTCTTTCTTGTCTCAAGCTGGGCGATGTGGTTCTTGACCAAGTTCATCTCGGCGGCGTAGAGCTCGGCCATAAGCTCGAGGGTAGCCTTATACCTATCGGCCTCCTCCGAGGCTTCAAGGATACCCTGCTCGACGATCGCGTGCGCGCGGAACATCTTCATGATTCCCTCGAGACTTCCGGGAATGGCACCTTCAGTAGGCGCTGCGTCCTCGAGAGCGGAAGCGAGGGTGGAGGCGGAAAGCGGGGACGGGTTGTACTCGGCGATGCCCTTCATGGCTTTCGCGACGCGACGCGACCCTCGGCGTGCGGGAGTGGTCGAACTGGACGGACCCTTGGTGTCCTTGGTGGCGGAGAGCCTGGCCTGCAGGTACGCCGGGAGCGACGGGGAGCGCGGGGACAAATCGGCGTACGCGGGCGGGTACTCGTCCAGCTCCGCGGGCTCGACTTCGGCGAACGACGGCATGCGCTGGTGCTGCATTCGGAACTTCTTCACGGGGGTGCGGGGGCACTCGGCCGTGTTGATCGCGCTGACGACGGGCTTCATGGCCCTCGGGGATGGCGTCGGTGTGTAGCTGGACCTCCTGCTCGTTGTCGGGATGCACTCGTCCATGCAGATCGGGGAAGGAGCGAGGGTTACGGTCTTCTTCTTCTTCGGGGGTTCGGGACCGACGCGGATCGGGGTGAGCTGGCCGGTAACGAGCATCTGGAGGACGCGGGAGCGCTCGGCGGCGGTGTAGTCCTTGGGCTTCTTCTCGAGGCATTGCAGCTTCTTACTCGAGAGCGAAGACGTGGAGACGGTCCAGACGTACCCGTGCTTCGTCGATTGGGCCTCGCGGAACTGGACGTCGAATGGGAGGACGTCCATGTCGAGCTTGGCTTTTAGGAGCAGTGCGGCGACGGTCTTTAGCCGCGCCTTCTCCTGCTGGGATTTTAACTGTTTGGACCATGGTCGCGTTGTGGATATAGGGTGGAAGAGGAGTCGTATATACGTATCGCAGACAACTTCTCGAGGAGAGGACGGTGGAGAGGTAAAAAAAAAAAAAAAAAAAAAAAAAAAAAACGGGAAAAATACTACAGAGGGAAACAATATTACAGGAAATGAACAGAGAACAGAACAATAAAATTCGTTACAAAAGATACAGAAGAAAACAAGAGAAGTCTTACAGGAACTACCTACTAATAGAGTCGTTACAAAAAAGAAAAAGAGCGTAAAGAGAAGAGAGAAGAAGAGGTAAGAAAGATACTAGAAAGAATTTAGGGGGGGCGATGGAGGATATAAGGGAAAAAAATTCTTTTGCTGAGCGGTGTTGATACCAAGACGGGCCTTTCGATCAATGGCTCCACTATCTCACTCAACAACGTAACTACAGAGCAAAGCAGCACATTTCTACATATCGCTAGGAATGAATGCGAGCTTCTGGGCTCTGTGGAGTTCTTTTCGTTCACTAGCTGTGCACAAAGGACGAATTTGAAACACGGAAACAATAGCCACCAACCCCCGAAAGGTACCTGTGAAGGGAGCGCAAGGTTGCTAGAGAAAAATAGGGGAGGTTGTGAAAAAAAAAAAAAGCTACATGGTTGTCTTCCGAACGAAAGAAAAGAAAGAACAGGTAGAGTATCCCAGCTGTTCTGTACCTCATACCGTAAAGAACGTGTAACATGGATGTATCCCTCGAGCGGAAATTCATTAAACATGTACCGAAGAGTAACAAAGGGAAGCTCGACATCCAAGCACCTTTTAGGGCTTATCGCGTTGATAGGGATTATATCTTTCTTTTCTTTTTTCTGACTTTTGCGCGTGGGAAAGTGGGAAGTGAAAATTTTTTCGCTCTCTTCTGCTTGGTGGATCGCAGTAAACAAGGTCCTTCTCACCGCCAGTCTCTGGTCTCCTTCCCTTACAGCGACGAGGTTGACCAATGGGCGTTTGCGAGGGTGCTACGGGTAGAAAGGATATCACTTCCCCATTGGACATTTCACAAGCATGCAGCACACAGACCACGGAAGGGAAGGATGAAAAAAAAATTTTCACACTGCAGATGGGCAGTCTCGTACCGCCTATTAACCGGTTTACCCTTTTTCCTTTTCAGCCTTCTCTCTTGCATGCAGGCAAAGAAATAAAAGGCTGCTGTATCAGATATGTATCTCGCGATATGTGTTGGGTGGATGAGTGTAAAAGAATTCTAGACAAAAGGGCACTTTCATACCGTTCCCATTCGCTGGAGAAGTTTCAACTCGCAGTAGCTGGAGAGAGGGGGAATGGAAAATCCCACGATCTCCACATTTCTATTCTTAACTGCTGAACAAAATTTTTTTCTTGCTTTTTCAACACAGCTGAACAATTTTAATACCCAACGTATATTACTGGAATTCGGCTAGTACATAAAGGCCTCGAGCAGTAGACTAAACCTGGAAGGCACTGAAAGGCGACCAAGAGATCGTTACTAGCAGGAACATACATAATAACAACCATTCCCCAAAC
This sequence comes from Pezizomycotina sp. ARF18, assembly GCA_002224055.1. NCBI lineage: Eukaryota > Fungi > Ascomycota > Pezizomycotina sp. ARF18. Next base: position 84,901 of record AZLU01000169.1, read on the forward strand.
TTACGCGCCTGCGAGACATCGATCGATTTTTCACTTGAAGTTAGCTGCAAGTGCTAACGGACGAGAAAAAGGTTTGCTTAGGTCCTTGGGAGTCGAATTTATTCTCATGCGAAGAGAAAATTCTCCAAAAATCGCTCGAATCCCCCGAGACTCAAAACGGAGCCATTGGAATTCTGCACGGCGGATTCATCACCCTTCGTCCAGCGGAAGAATTAAAGAGTAACACGATCAGTTTAATTTGTATTTAATCGAATAGATGATATCAGCGAGTTCCTGCGAAAAGGAAGAATAGTCGTGGATGTCCTGGTAAACAAAAAGTACTTTTCTGTAGCATTCCTCAGATTATCGAGAAAAAGGATTGAAAAGGGCCAGTCCTGGAATTGACTCTTAAGCGACTAAACCAGGAGAATGAGGATTTATTTGGAAAGTCCGAACATCCCATCCCCATGCTTCCTTTTTTTTTTAGCTTTTGCTGGTGGACTTACATGTTCGAATTTAATTTTAAAAAGTTCTTCTGTCTGTTCCCTTTCGCACATTCATCAATGCGAAGAGGAAAAATCTGGAGAAGAGAAAGAGACATGAAAGACAAGTGAGTACATAAGGCTGAGTATCGAAACCTCGGAGGAGAAAGGTGAATAAAGCACGAGGGAAAAAGGAGTCCAGGATGTCGAGTGCTAGTAATACTGCACCCCAGACAATTCTCTATATTTTAACAAGCAAGTATGTCCGCCCGCGAGCCGTAGCGCTGCGGCTTTAAGATGTTGCAGCCGTTCGATGGATGAACTGAGAGAAATATTTTTAGAATGGATTTTTTTTTTTCTGTTGATCCCGGTGATCCAAAATACGTGTGGCTGGGAGAGATCCGTGATACGAGGTCCTCTGTGTTCACTCCTACCTATAAGAGAAACCCCCATTTGAATATTCACCCAAAGGACCGTAATTATACCCCTACGATCTCATGGATACAGAGGGAAATTTCGAAGCAATTGGAAAACGAGACATGCAGGAACAAGATTGCCAAAGGGTGATTCTTCTGTAGGAAGAAGGATTCGTTATATATAGAGAGGTTGTCTCGCCGCTGTGCTTTCTGTCTGCCGATCGGGGTTCCGCTGGGAGTTGAGAATTTTTCTGTTTTCGCAATTTTAGGCCGTAGGGCTGATTATATAAGGATATATAATCTTCGCGGTTTGCGGTTCCTTCGCCGAAGTCGTTCCTGTTCAACGGTCGGAAATGGTACTTCAGCGTATTCACGAAACCAAGCCTATACTTCAGCTTGATCAAGTATAGCGATTATACGAAGCATCTCATTGATTTTCTCCTTTGATAACCTCTTAATGTAGTCATTTTCACTCCTTTAAGATATGTATATTTGTAATTTCAATATCTGGACAGAGGTGAGATACCCGGTCCAACTGGATCCCATTTAACTGTACGGAACCTCCGAATTCGAGTATACTTTATAGTTCACATCATTCCGTTCTCTGAGCATCGAGTGTCACTTATAACATCCAGAAGTGTTCTTTTAACCATAGAACACAGCTAGAAAATGTTTAGATTATTCTATATTCCCCGACATCGCAAAATATTGTGGTGTAACATCTCAAGTGGTTCATCAGAGAAACCACATGTTCCTGATCTAGAATAAAAGTAATCCAGAACAAACTGTGATTTCAAGAGTAAGAATTCAAGAACAGATTCCGCGAAGCTCCACAGAAGAAGAGATATTGTGTTTCGGGCTCTCCGCATCGTGTGACATCTAATCAACAAATTTCGTTCTTGAATGCCATTCCGTCGAGCGTACCACGGTAATTTAAGTTTCAGCTTTTCTAGTTGGAGTTTCCCGTTTACTCATATCCTTCGATGTGGCATTTACTATTGATATGATCTTATAAGTCCCTTTGGGTGTTCCTTGGAAATCGAGAAGGAGCACGCAGTATGCATATATAGTAGAGAGCCTTAACCCTGTTCTTGAATTTTGTATCTTTGTATCCAAACCACACTTGAACCACGAATTTCACAAAAAAAAAAAAAAAAACACTAACTGCAAACAAACTGCAACTAAACTGTAAAGAAATTGTAAACAAACTCCAAACAAGCCGTCATTAAATTAAAATAAACTATAATTATTATAAACAAACTATAAACATTATGACAAATTATAAATAAACCAAAAACACATTGTAAGAAGCGATGATCAATCTATAGCTATAAGGGATCTATAAGCGAACCGTAGCATCTACAGTCATATTAACGTATTAATCGCAGTTTCTGGTACCAGTATAACTATATTAATTATTATTAACAGCGCCAATTGTAATATCAATAGCAGTAGAGTAGTAATGTTTATTCCAACATTCAACTCTTCCCTTGGAATTCACTGGAAGGGCATACCCGCAAATTCAGGTTGTAGACCAGTTCACGGCAGGGCTTAGATTCAGCTCCACATCCATATATATGCCTCTACTCATTTTAGAATGATGCGATTTTGAATATATCTCCCGTGGATAGCTCTTCACGGGACAAGGGGCGGAGTGTTGCACACCGGTGGTTTTCACCGCCCGTTGATTTTGTGGGCTATATTACATGCACATGCGGGCCGAGACGAGACTATGGCTTTTCATTTCCCCCTCAATTGGTCCGCAGCTGCAACACACTTCGAAAGGGTAATTCGACTTTCCAACTTTTTTCGAAGTGGAGCTGAAGCCTAGAATAAGTCCAAAATACAGTCATTCTTCACTGAATATGATATCTGTAAAATGAACTGGTCAATGGAATAACTGTGCCTGGTTCAAGGGATCTCCTTCGTCAATGGAGAACGCTCTCTATATAAAAGCAACGTTGCGACGAAGTACAACGTTTACCTTTTGTTTCATATCCGCCATATCATCCAACACGCCATGGAGAAGGTTGACGCTGCAATAGTTACGGAACAGACCTGTATTTTGCCGCGTTTAAGGTCTCCTGAGGAGGTAGGACGGCACGCAGAGCATCAAATCCTACAAAGGAATCTGTAAGTTTATATACATTAGATAGTATCACAGGATATTAACTCAAGCCTTGCTAACCTTGCATGTAGTTACCTGAAAGCGGCCACCATCATTAGCCCTGGGTGGGAGGGCTCTAGTAGTGGTGGGCCATTTCATTTATAATAAAAATTAGATGGCCAAGCTGCGCATCACCAGAAATGGGCATTAAAGGTAGGCACGGGCTTGCGTTCTTGTTCCGAGCGTTACTCCGAGCGTCAGCTACAATAGCTATCGTGCAGATGATTTGGAAAGTTCTCACCGTCGAAACATTCACTTTTCATGGACCCGACAAGTTTTTCACCTTAAGTTCTAGCCCGACCGGCCTCTTGTCTTTGAGATCATAAGTGCCAAGGTAGTGACCTTGTTCGGGCTGTGTCTAATGCAAGTCCCACTTTTCTTGTTGTATCCGCGATCATAGTAATAGGCAGGCGGGTGCGCTGGAAGTCCCAGGGGCCGGTATTTCATGTTTGAACTGTGCTAATAGTTTTGTTTCGTAAGAATTATTCCACTCTCCGGTATTACGCCTGTATCGACCCTCTCGGTTCAGCGTATTCATACCCTTCTTCCATCCGAGTGCACCGTATCAACCATCAATATTCAAACCGGCCCGTGGCCAGACACTTCTGATCTGGACGTTTATTTCGCTAAACCTATGGAGGGACCAAACGGTACCTCACCTCTCAATGGCACCTTCGATGGCGCCACGGCAGCTTCCAGTATAATCTCTTTGGTCGCTTTTGGTGGAAACATTCTATCTCTGCAAAGTCCATGCGATGGTGGTAATTACACATTCTCGCAGTCATTCGTGGGCCTTCTCTAGAATGCGAAACGTGTCATGGTTGTCCCGCGAAGCACCGTGGGCGGTGTCCGATTCCTTCTGGACTCTAGACGAGGCTGCCCGAGAGGAAGCCATCAAGAATCAAGAAGCGCCATTGTTCGTCTCAGAGGGTTCTCTTCATGAAGTGCGCCCTACTATGACGCCATACCAACAAAAAGGGTTCAATTTGGCTTGCCTGGGCCTTCTATAAGAAGATCTTAAAACTTCGGACCCGGTTGCTTTCGGGGAGAAACTGCTGTGTTAGAGCTTTTGGTCTCATGGACACACTGCTGGATTCGGTGCTGTCGGGAACACATACACGGTCGCCGAGGAGCTTATTGTAGATACCGACATGCTAACGACACGCCTTGCGCAGAAGTGGGACATCGAAAATTCCACGAGCTCTCGACCCAATTTTATCCTATCTGAGATCTGTCTTCCGCGGTGGAGGAACCGATCCGGAATATCACAATAAGTATGCTTAGTATGCCGGATCTGCCCTTTAGGTCGTACGAGAAGGTTCCCTGCCAAATACTCGTCGACTTCAACGCCTATGCTTTTGATGTATGGCCGTTCTAGTTCTTACGGCTTGGGACTTCTCGTGGCTTGTGTACTGCCGTCGTCGGATTGCAAGCATGCTTAGCGTTGGGGAGGCTAAGAATTCTGGTTTCGCAAGTATGCGGTAGCTACGAGGATAGAAAATAGACGAGATCCTGGCAGGAGGCCCCGAAGCTCATGAGACAGAGATCTCTATGGTACAGATGAGTTTGATAGGAGGTTCAAGGTTACTTCCTAATATTAACTGGTCGGTAGAGCTATAGCGTATATATGATCGTTAGACTGAAATGCTTATTTAGGGGGCCGACTAACTGATGATGGTCACGGATGATGGCCATATAATATCCTGATGTTGTGATACGCTGCTAAAAATCAATATTTTCAATCCCAGCCTGAGCTACTGAGAGTTAAACTTGTGAATAAACGTCTATTACCAATTTTAAGGTTTAATTGGTGTCCATCCTCCTTTCAGCGACATTTTGAGCACATTATACCTGGAATTTGAGCTCACAGAGTACTACTAGTGGTCTAGCAAATCTCTCAAGACAGTGTCTTAGATAAAGGTCTCGAATATTTGAAATGGATCTTTCTAAAAATTTGATGGATAAGAAAGGAAATATATATATAAATAGCGCTCGCCAGTGTTTCTGATACCGAATTAGTAGAGCCTGTTGAACCCACAACGAAAATTAAACGAAATAAAGAGACGTATTCTCATCATGCACATATCAAATCTCTTTGCCTGTGCTTTCCTAGCGTTGGCAAGCTTTGCCGCCGCAATACCTAGCGGCCCGAACTCGAATCATCGAAACTTGAGGACGGTATAGCTGAGGAATGACGGCAACTGACCGTAAGGTCCCCCCAGGGGATACGGACGACATATCATGGTCGAATACTGGATGCGCACAGTAAAGAGCACAGCCATTTCAAGGAACTAGTTCCCTACCTATACATCGTATTCACGAGAGTTGCGCAAAAAGGGCCAGACTTTGAGAAAAGAAGGGAAAGAATGAAACTGTTCCTTGATACTTAAGGCGAGGCTATGGGAAAGGAACGGTTAGAAAGCTGCACAAGAGCTTGCAGGAGAACGAAGATATAATTCGGAAGATTCGAGAGTGGTTGAAGCCACGTCCGCCGAGACACTTTTGAAGGAAGGCGACTCTGTCAAGGATGTGATGTCCGGGGAGAGGAAGAAGTGGAGCGTGAAGAAAATGGCATCGGAGGTCCGCAACAACGCTACAGACTGGACGGCTACGGCGGCGTGGGCTGCAGGAGTACCAGAGAAATTTGGACTAAAAGACGTTCAAGTTGCCCTTTATGGAGCTCGAGGTTTGGTAACAGAGAGGATCTGCAGGCGTGGGACAAGTGGTTCCGGAGCACGAAGAATGGTAGGATGGCGAAGTTCAGCCAGTGCAGCAGCCGCGACCGACGACCACCACACTAACGGAGGAAAATAATCCTTAGGCCCTTGCCCGCTCGGTGGAAGATATAAAAGGGCAAATAGATACTGCTGATACGTAGTATTCTCGAGACGAAGATCCATTAGCAATAGGAAATGATACCTTCAGGGGGGTTATCCACTTCATTTTACTCAGAATACTAAGATTACCACCCATTTTCGGAAATTTACATTGGAACCTTTTCCCTTCGGTTCCGTTGAAAGGTATTAAGGGCGAGCGAACTGCTGCTGTTGTATATAGATATTTGTTGCTGAACAATCGACTTGTTTTCATATATAAATAACCGCCAGTTGGATTCCTTCGGATTACATCCAGAGAAAAGAAATTTCGGCAGACCCACTTCTAAGCGCTGTAAGTTCGCAGTACACCAAAGCTTACTGAATAATCGTGAGAAACTTGAAGCGGACTCGGGTCTTCAATATTGGTTGTATTGGTAAGTCGCGAACATGTAGATCCAATGTGGGAGAAACAACACCGTCTTTGTCGTTTATTTCGCTGTTCGGAGATCCTCGCCCCGCAATTTCGGGTTTCACGATTCAAATTAGAAAGGGGGCTTACGCAAGTCAAGTATTGGGGAGTTTCCCATCAAAAGCTAGCGCGACCATCCCTGTCTCCTGACTCGATATACATAACAGCAGCCAACGTTGACCACCACCTGAGTGATTAAACCGGTCTCTAAAGGACAATTTCCCGATAAACAATTGTGTAGGAAACTATTTATGATTGTGAGTTTTATGTGAAGGCACGTTTCTTTGGGCCTTCGACGAGTGTAACCTTGCGAATTGCTGGCAGTTTCCTTACGCGCGCTGAGCCTCGAACAGATCTCACGGCTTTTGTTTGAGAGAATGGGACTTGCTATGAGATCCTGTTGTGCAACAACACAACGGCGGTCCCTCGTGTTCCTGAGTTCGCTAGAGCCACTGACAGGGAGTGACAGCCAACAGGAGCTTACCGACGCGTTAGGCAAAAATAAACATAGCTAAACCAGTTGCCAGTTGGATCCCAACAACGGCTGCCAAGTTGCTTGTTTCTTTTCTACCTATCTACAGTATGTGAGTAGTACTGACTAAGGGTACGTGAGTCGCGAGGTCTCGTATCGGCAATTTTGGTATACGCCTTGGTGAGGATATCTTCCAATAAGATTGAGAACCGGCGAGTCGGTAAGCTTCTCCGTATCCTCGTGAGCCGTGGGTCCTTCCCCTTATAGTGTCAAAAGTAGTCAAGCGCCCTGATATTAAATGATAGAGCCAAGCCTCAGTCGTATGCACATTGCTGGAAATATTCCTTTCCCCTTTCAGGGATGATGGCCGGAGAAGTTGCACAAAATATACCCCTCAAGTTTCAACTGTCTCAATACTCGATAATCAATGGGACTTTTGTATTTTCCGCTTTTCGTCGCAAATGCGATGTGAACAGTGTTGCAGACAATAGTGGTCGTTTTCTTATCTGCGGCTAGTCACTTTT
>AZLU01000170.1:0-58403 GCA_002224055.1 Pezizomycotina sp. ARF18
TCATGTTAAGAGCTACATATACTAGCAACTAGAGCTTCTTCTTCTAGATGGTCGCTAACGGTGCTTTGCGTGCTCGCGCTCGCACGCCTTACTGTTCTCCGGTCACGGTACTGTTTGTTTCTCCGTAATCCAAGCCGTTTTAGCTCCTTTTTAAGCTGTGGCAACCTAAATTCCACTTTAGATTCCATTTTAGAGATAATAGCTATGTAGGTGTATAATATGGACTATAGTAGCACTTACTTCAAGGAGCAGCCGTCAAATTCCCTGTTTAGGATGTCCACTATCTCCGCTTGAGTATAGATAGTCTCCGTATATAGAGCCGCAGTCGCTCGCAGTAGCCTTCATGGTTCAATCTGAGCCGCGGTCGAGATAGGAGGCGGCGATCTCCGCATGATGCTTGAGTAGCAATGCTCGCGGAGGATTCTGCTGTGTAAAGGGTCTCTGAATTTCATCATCTTGAACGCCGTGGTTTATGTAAGCTGACAGAGGATTATTAGTAATGGGTTATGAAATCTGGACTATTTATATTAGGGAAACGAAACTATTTTAGAAACTAACGGGGTTCTTATACCTCTTGCTCGTCCTGGCTATAAACAGCTAGATGGCTGAGTAACCACAGAGGAACTAGATCAGCCTGTGTACGTTACGTACCAATAGCCAGACCTTTGCCTGAAATCAAAATGACGAATACGGTGTAAATTTCCTTAGGTTGTTGTGTTTTTGCTTTTTCAAGCGCGAGCCAATTTGTAAAAATTTCCCGTCAACCTCCATCTCAGTTCGGCGCGTGGGGCCTTGTGCTAGAGCTCTTCAGGGTTCGTTATATAGGACTCCTTTCCGGCATGCAAAGTGTGGACGGAAGTTAGGGATTTGATAACTCCGCAGAAAGTCCTTATTGCTTGTCTTGTTTAGTGCCTAAAGGTTACGAAAAGGTTTACAAAGGCTCTGCTCAGCCGCGCTTGAATTGTTGGCGTCCAGGCATTCTCATTGGAGAATCGATCGATCTCGAGTGTGGGGTGGAGACTGCCAGCTCAGAGCATAATTTTCAAGGCGGTTAGCCTCGCGGAATGACGATATTAACTCCCATGAATCCGCGATCACCCATGTTGAGATTTGAAAGCTCAACGTTTAACCAATGTAAAAACTTGGCTTGATAACTTGCTATCCGGTATTCTTCAGAGGTTCTTGTCATCGCAAATGAAACTCAGTAGACAATATTATAAGGAGGCTGGCCCAGGATTCGTGTGACAAACTTCCGGGCTTTGGATACCTGCCATGGGTGATGGAAGCTCCTTTGGCTTCGCCTCGCATGGAAATGTTTTTTCAAAAAATATTTCTGCATAGAGTAAAATATTTTCGCAACAATATTATTTCTAACGGAGGTATGAAGATTCTCTCGTGTGGATAGTAGGAAACGGGCGAATCTATCGACCGTCGGGAGTGTGGTAGAACACCGCACCTACTAGTCTTGAACAGCTCGCACAGCAATGCTCACCGGGGGTTTGATCGGTCGCCAGTACCACGAATACCAGCTGAAGAAATGCTATGCCTCGAGGTATAGAACTAATCATTCTTCAGAGCGCATCTAAGAAGGCTTCTCAGTTTCGGTCGCTGCTGTATCGATATGCTCTCCAGTTTATTCCTCTTACAGGATCACGGTATTACGAGATTCTGTTGGATATACTCACGTCCCCGTATTACTAGCGTCCAAACGGAACAAATTATACACGTGCGCCCGGAAAGGAGGTTTGATCAAATTATTCCCGGAAGGAAAGGGGGCCTGGTAGGCAAGCTGACTATTCAGCGCCTATGCTTGAAGCTCTAAGCTACCTACAATCACAGCTACCCAGAATAAAGTTGTAGCTATCAAACACGCCCGCTTTGGATGCGCTAGAGTATTTACGTATATTTTTTGCGGGGGAAAGGACTGAGTAACGGTCAAAGCGAAAGCAAAAGTGACCGGAAGCTTTCCGCAATAACACGAGTTTTCTGGGGCAAGGGGGATCCAGGCTATGTTCGCGCACAATGGGAGCGACGTTATAAGCTTTATTATCTCTGCTATCCTAAATCTCCTCGAGCGTCGTCCAGGACTGGATATGTGGCGGAGCATTCCGAGACTGCGAACTATCGGAATCGGTACAAGACGATTTCGAGGGTTCTCATTTCGCCGGGAGTATCTGGCTTGGTAAGGATCCAGCGGTAGCAGAAGTGACCTAAAATATCTCAATGTTCCTCGCTTATGCCCAACTCTAGTCCTACGTCCTTAGTGGGATCAATAATTAATGAAAAGTTGGCAATTGTGTAGCTAAGGATTTGCTAAAAAAAATTTTCCTTTTTTTTTTTTTTTTTTTCACATTCTATTTGCTATTTATTGGTATTTTCTATTTATTGGTATTTTCTATCGAAGAGCTTTTCGCTTTATAAATACCACTACTAAGTGTATCTATTCCTTCATTCCCCTTCATGCATTATATGTAACAAATACAACATTGTACATATCGTCACAAACTAACTACTACCTACCTAAAATCAACAAGTGACCTAAATGTGGTTTGCCTCCTACTAGGGTACAGTGTCTATTGGATATTTCAAAGATACAGCCACGTTAGGAGTCAAGAAGCGACAAACAAGTCGCGATTAGCACACTAATGGCTACCGCGACTACCATATCATCCTCTTACGGTTTGTCCAGCCTCATGCCTCACTTAGAAAGCGAAGGACTAGCGGCAGTAGCGAACAACGGTCAAACACAGGGTACGTCTCGCATCAGGCGACTGGTCTTTGGTGTTCACGGGTGCCGACGGGTCGATTTCTATTACAGGTGACTCTAGTTCTCATGTCCACCAGAAGAGGAGCAATGGAAGTGATAGAGGCAATCACGAGGCCGAAAGCGGCGATCACTCTATCAACAAGATTCACGAACACACGCGCGACGGAGAACAAGGTGCAGTTTCGTGTGAAGACCAAACTTCCGACGAACGCGAGGTAAAATCATGCAAAGCTGCAAATAATACCAGTACCGCGAACGAGCATGATGGCAACAGGAAAAAACAGCGCGAGAACCAGAGAACGACGTGGAGACTGCGGAACAGGAATCTAGCATTGGATCGAGGCGGACCGAAACCGCCGAAGAAGACATTGCTCCGCAATCAAGAAGGGTCACCATTCTCGTCGAGGAAGTCATTGACGAAAGCGTCGGGCACTTTGTCAACAGCGTACCACCGCCGAAGGAAGCGCCCCTACCTTCTTCCCCATCATCGAAGACTATTTCGCCCGTCCACGCGGAGAGCGCGTCAACCTCCGCCTTTTCAAAGCGAACTTACAACACTCTCACATCGCTGTCATCGATTTCTTCGGCACCGTCAAAACTTCCTTAATTGAGTTTATCACCAGTTGGTTCAAGTACTCGTGGCGTCGGTTCACGAACCGTCTAGAGGCTGCTTGCTCCGAGTACTCCTTGAGGCTCCTGATGTGGCTGGTCGCCTACGTGCTTAAGCTTGCGATGAGTTCTATGGGATTGGGTGGTATCGAAAGCTTATTATTCCTGTAAGGGCGCTTCTTTGAGTCTAGGCCTCAGATTTACTTTATAAGAGTGTACTGACGTGTCTCTCCCTCTACAGCGATGAATACCCTCACATCGCCAGCTTGAGCAGGTGGTGGATGCAGTGGTTCGCCGTGCTGTCGTGTTGTCCGGAGCCGTCGCCGGTCTAGCTTACGCCTTACTCTGCTGGCCGCTGATCACCCTAATGGCCGTTCAATCTCTTTGGGCTGGACGATATTGGCTACTTCGTGCGATGAGAGATACTTCGTTATCTTAGCTTGTCCAGCGCAATTCTACGTTGAGGCTTCAGCTTTCGTGGCTATGGTCACGCTTAACTATGCATCAGAAGATCAAGCGCAGGTTTAGGAGGAGAGCATCGATGTCTTGAAGGTTTATGTGATTAAGAAGTAAAATGTGGGGAAAGGAGTGGAGATACGAACTCATGTTAACAACGGAAGTTTTGGCGCCGAAAGTATCTCCAGAAACTTCCATTATTAAATATTTCATTCTTTTCAGCATTGCTACTACAAAGCTTGTTATCAGGTTTTCTCCTTTAACTACCTCCGAATGCTTTTGTTTTATTTTCATCTATTTTTAGCGGATCAGAAATTCGGGGATACACTTATCAAATCCTTGTCTATCAAAGCAGGTAATCTCAATATTTTGCAGCATTTTTCTACCCACTTCTAAAGATAAGTTTCAACCATGTTTTGCGGCTGTGATTGCATCAATGTTCGCAAATAAAGATGATGGCATCTACGGCTTGTTGCATTTCGTCTCGGAGCTTCGGGATCGTAAGGCTGTTCTACAGGCGCGGCGTGGTTGTCGGGCATCTACAAGATTCGGCTCGTTCCTTCGCAGGTACTCCAGTAAACTAATGTCTCCTACGCACGGCGGAAATTCTTCAAATACTACCAATACGAAATCGACCGGTGGAGAACCACGATCTATCAATTCGAATTCGGGAGAGAGGGATTCCTGCATTGAACCAGATAAGATAGCTCTGTTCCTAGGTAGTGGAACTTTTTGTATTTCTAGATCCTCGTATTTAGTTATTCTGTATTCTACGCTAAATATGTGAACTACAGACCCTACGCAAGCTACCGTCATAATCTTGGGGTCCTCTGTGCTGTCTTATCCGCCGCGTCCGGCTTATTGGCTGGTTTGGCGGTCCGAAGTTACGGTTTCGGAATAGATGGGCCGACGCTGGTAAGGCGCATATTCGGGATACGTGTGCCTATTGTTTTCTGTTCCGTCTCTTCTAACACCCTTTATAAAGATTCGCGAGCCGCCAAATGGCAATCAAAGCAAGGAAACGTTGGGCACGGCAGTACTTTCTCAATAATCCAACAAATTAGCATGTCTTTGAAAATCACTAGTATCGGCTTGTCCGGGCTGTTATTCTGATTGGATATTCCACGCTCGGACCCGTCTTTGGGTTCACGGCATACAGAGTACTTCGTGGACGCTGGGGTAGTGTCAGAGGCTTTACGCCAAAGCCTTAGTCGTGAGGATTTTAAGAAATATGTAAAGGAAAATGCCTGGATATTTTATAGATGGCGAGCCTAGCCTTTTGTAAATCAGATGCGAGATGTCGGTTGTTTATCATCCATCGACACCTGGGTCGCCTGAGCGTAAGTAGACTGCTCTGTACTATAGTCAACGTCCTTTGCATAAAGTTGAGCGAAGCTAGACAATCGATAATGGTAAACTCATTCTATAAGCCTCGAGAGCCGAAATCTGTACTTTGAATGATTTCTTGTAGCAAAATTCAAGCTGCATGTGGCCGACCTGGCAAAAAGAGAAAACAGAGACAAACTCACATTTGCTATATAGCCTGGCGTAGTGCGCTATGGGCCGGAGGTTTATGAAAGAACGTGCGCAGGGCTTCACGGCGCAAAGGTTACCTGGCTATTGCCCATCTGCAGTGTCACGTTCTCTTGAGCGCACGTCCAATCAGAATAATGTTACGCATAACTACCCCGCTTTCGAATACCATTGTGGTTGTAATGGCATACGATTCTCAAAATCACTAACGCGAAGCTAAATCATCGCCAATTCTTGCTCATTTCGCATCCAACTAACACCGCCTAAACCATAATACGGGCTAGTTTGTTGGGGAGTTCAATCGTAGGCGATATAATGGACGCTAAAGACTACGCCAGCCGCTGTAATGATGCGCCAGGGGAGGCGCAAACTGACGGCGCCGCCAGATTGAAGAAATATGGGGCTGGAGGGTGCAAGATGAACCGTACATTAGGGCAGAAGTACGGTACCAACAAACCTAGGGATAGCATTATGGGGAGCTCGAAATGCCCTGCCTGCGACTCAAATCATTAGAAGACACGCAACCGGATCTACTAGCGGTATCCAGGGGTGGAATATGCACGTCGACGTCTTTATCCAGCCCGTTTTGACGCAACTAGACACGATGCTCGATAACCTGCAGCGAGACCTCGATAGAGTTAAAGCTAAACTCGACATGATCCCCATCGAGCGGAAGGGGCGAGCGTTACTAAGGTATGTTAGTACCCTAAAAGGTATGTTAGTATGAAATTGATGCCTCTATATAGCTATGTGTCAAGATTCGAGCCCATTGGGATCGGTTGGAGGCCGCAATTCAGGTATTTATTTCGTTTTATATCCCATTTTTCCTTGGATATCATAATGATGTAATTTCTTCCCATAGCAAAACTCAGAATTCGAACTGAGAGAGGCCGTCTTGAGTTTCGGGCAAATGGACATCTATTCAAAACGGCTTCACGACTTAGTCGTCTTTGGAGATCAGCTACACCGCCGGGGAGAAGGCTATGGGAAGGATATCCGCCAAATTTACCAATCAAAACTGTCGACTCCCCATAGTTATTCTGACTACGGGAACGAAGAATTCGAAGCAGATCTCAAGAGGTGGTATGAGTTCTTCGTTTCCACGAGCCGACTTTGTCTTGCCATGCACTTGACGTACAGAAGGTATAGGCGCTCAGAGATGGAAATACAGGATGATATTGATCTTGATCATATCGCGAAGAGGTACGACAAGATGGATCAGGAGCTCGAGGAGGCAATTATGGGTAGTGATTATATCGCTAGAAAGAGGGAGCCGGTCGGTAATTCTACGCCCAGTGTGTTCGAAGTTATATTTTCAATAATATTTTTATATTTTTTAGTAATAGGGGTATTGAAAGCGGTGGAACTTTGCCAGTGGCTGGCCCATTAGTCCTTGTTATGTCTTTTTATAAGTATTGCTAGTATATCGGGTTATTATGTTGACGAAATATCACACTCTGGGCCAGCTTTTGGATTTACGGCGTACGGGATACTTCGTGGTGGTCGGAGATATTACTGCTTACAGACACGACAGCAAGGAAAAAAACTTTTCTTCTTGCAAATATGGGATGGATTCCAGAATCGGTGGCTCGCCTCATAGTTAAAAGGTTTTATTAGAAATTGTTATCAAATACGGAGCCAAGTCAGACAATCTCTGCGCAAAAGCTACTTTGATAGGCTAACCATCTGTTCTTTTCTTTTTTTCTTTAACACAAAATTGTTACAGTTAATATTTAGTATTTTCTGTAAGGCTCACCATGTATTTAACTGATAATTTAAGTAACATGAGTGTATTGTCTAATTAGAAGAAAGTCACGGGTAGCATCCATACAGATAAATATATCAAGCTACCCCACTTTTTTAATATTTATGCCGGTTGACGGTGACCTTCCACAGTATTACCCTTCATATTATGATGTTTATTATTCTGCGATCGATAAGGGCACTTTCCGACAAAATGGCGTCCAGCTTAGTTGCGAACGAGACGGGCGAAGGTTCGAGTACTCCTGGTATTATCGGAAAAGCCGAAGAGGCAAGCTACTGCGCACGAAGCTGCGAGAATAAACGTAACCGGGGAAGCACCCGTATAAGTTAAGAATATCGACGGAGAGAAACATCCGGAAAGGGTCGAGCGAGTTATAGGAGAAGAGCAATGCCAACAAGTAGTAGAAGTTATATTATGGGCACTCACAATCGCGCTACCTCCGGTCGCCAGGCCTACGACCGCCGATAACGTAGTGGACTTATTTAATATTATTTTCGTGGATACTAACAGACCAATGATGATAAAATTGGACGTGGTGCTTTAGACATTAAAATAATTCCGCGACAGTACATAGCAACAGTTGAACGGGATATAACGAGGCCTTAACGCTATAAATCATATACTTAGCATAATATCGGTAGGGAGCAAGGGCGCTAGGATGCATAAGGTTCGGGTATAAAGTTTTATTTTTAGATGTAGTAGCTTAATCATTTGCTATATTCTAGGAACTAACGCTACAATATAGCTATGGTTAAATATCAGAGTGAGATAGGAAGATTTGTAATTAGCAATTCAGGTATTCACCTGTTTAGGAAATAAAAAAGGGGGTTCAATATCGCTGGTTAATCGTCTTGTAGTTTAATTCACTAGGAGACATCCGATTATGAGCTGAGAGAGGCCATTTTGAGCTTTAAGAAAATGGATCTCCACATGGAAGAGTTCTACCATCTTCGTATTTTTAGAGACCAGCTAAATTTCCGACAAGGTTACGCTACAGATATTTTACAAATTTGCAAGTCTAAGCTCTTAGCATCTGACACTTATTTAAGTTACGGCGTTGAAGAGTTTGAAGCAGACCTGAAGAAATGGTCTAACTTTTTCATTGCGACTCATGGACTTGGTACCACATGCAGCTTATCTATAAGCACTATAAGTCAAGAGAGGCCGGCCAGGGAGTGATATTAATCTGGACCGAATTGCTTCGCGATCCTGGCAGATGAGGATGATTTGAACAGGGCTCTATACGCACAGACGACGTCACAGGTTAGGGGTCTTATAAAATACTCTCAGGAATCGTAAATGACAGACTTGGATATGGAGCATCTGACGTGCGGAACTCGAAGATCGATGACGGAGACGCATCTGCAGCGGCTCGGTGGCTTGCAGTTGACATTCAAACTAGCTGTCATAAATTGCGGGCACAAGCTGTAGGTAAGTATCAAATTACCTCGCGATGGAAGTTCATTGCTCGACCGGACCATTTCTGGGGCCTTGAGGGAACTGGTGATGGTTGGTATTCGAATAGTCTAGATCAAACGACCGCCCAGTATGGGGTACCTCTATGGAAGCCCGTGGTTATGGATGAGGGCCAGAATGCCAACAGGTACTGTGGGGCGGTTTTCTACCCCTTTACTGGTGGCTTGGGGCTGATTATATATAACAGTGAAACTGATAGGGACCGGAACCCGTACCGCTCTTATTCTTTTGTACGCGTGAGGGCGAGGCTTCATCCACGACGATTCCGAGTCTAGACCGGGCTGGTCCAAGAGCACCCCGTTTGAATCTAGATGCCACTCCCCTAAACGCGAAAGCGCTGTCTTCTGCTCCGGGTGAGGATCTTCTAATATCATGCAGTGTCACTGCAGAAATAAACTACGGACCCGAGCCAATGTGGCTGCCGCGCTTTCATATCAGATCTACGAAAGTAGAGCTCTAATACATATTTCGGTTAACATCGGCTACGTCACTTATCGATCCCCTTGCCTCATTTGTAGTCAATATTGCTAAACCAGGGCCGGGATCTCCGGATTGTCGCGGGGTCAGCGTAAAGATTATCTCTCCGCAGGAGGAGGATCTTCATGTTCTCGATTTCGACAGGTATCATACAGAGGTGAACGACCGAATATTGAACTCAATTTACCTTAGTACACTATTTGGACACCAAAGTCAAGGATGCTTCGTTGGACAATTTAAAGCGGAGGCTAACACTAGCAGCAAGGAGACCCCATACGTCGTTAGCGTAAAACTACCTTACTCCCAGCTCAAAACCGGCATCATCTCGATACTGTCATTATTACATGATAACAATACCGGGCACAGACTCCCCATGTATACTTTCTTCGCATTGCATTTTTCACAAGGTCCAGTTTATTTTTGATTTAATATTGAATATTCCGTGTTATTATTATTAGGTTCTACCTAATTCCCATTAGTCTTCTATTGTAATCTACGCTCAGAACTATTGCAAAAGCAAACTCCAATCACATCTTGAAGAACAAGTAAGAACAAAGCTAAAGTAATACAAACAACTCCGCGGGCCAAATCCATGACCATTTTTTTCCGACATCTTCTATTTTCAACTTTTTTTCTTATTTTCTTTCTTTTCCCATGTTTTTTTTTTTCTTTTTTTTTTTTTTTTCTTGTAAGAATCAAAACATTCGTAGCCATCGAAGCAAGACACAGTAGGGTATACCCGCGCAAGGGGTATTACAAAAAATGCATATGCATATGCATCACCATAAGAACAAAAGCAGTGCATAACAACCAAAAGAGAAAATAATAGCAATTAAGCTACAAGTAACTGAAGTCCTGAGCCATGGCCATGATTTCCCCCCAGAGGTACTTAAGATCGTCATCGTAAGAATCCAAGATGGAGAGGGACGGCTGCTGGATCTCAGGTTGAGGCTGGACAGGCTGAGTAGCGGGGTGCTCTGAACTTCGTCTTCCTCATCAGACATGGGGGAGTCCTCGTGATCCGGAGTAAGACGAGGAGTGTCTTCAGGGGCAATGGAAGCATTGTCGTCCTCGTTCATGGCCTCCCATTCCTCGTCCGAGAAAGGGACGATGCCATCGTCCTCTTCTTCATCGGAGTGAGATGAAGCCTCTTGGGAAGGATGACCGTCGACCTGTGGAGCTCCTCTTGCTCTGATTCATTAGGGGGAGAATCGGGAGGAGAGGCGATATTCCAGCTGGCCATCTTCTCAAGCAAAACCCCGGTCATCGGGTTGAGGTACTGACCACTGGCAAGCGCGGCGGCTGGGGAGAAGTGAACAGGCGGCAGCTGCGGGGCAACGACTGGAGCTGGAACAGCCTGAACAGGCTGCTGAGCAACAACGGGAGCTGGTAGATCCTGAACAGGCTGCTGCTGTTGCTGCTGAGCTGGAGCACTCCCAGTCCTACCCCTCGCCACAACATCCCCCTCTTCCACTTCTCAACCATCGCCTTCTCCTCATCCTCCGACAAGAAGCGCATGTACTTCTTCGCGCCCGTCGTGCTCTGCGTCGTAGTCCTCTTCTTCGCGCAAGTAGGACTCTGGCAGTGATTAGACGTATGCAGGCAGCGTGCGCAAGCACAAGTGCACTTATTCTCCTTTGGTGCCTTGAGTTTCTTGACGCAGTCGGCGCACTTGCAGTGCTGGAGCTTACCGAATTTAGACTCCGTGGGCAGCAATGTGGCAGACGCACGTGTCTGACTTCTTGTTTTGCCGACACAGACGTGGCAGTGGCAGTGGAACTCTGTGCAGGAGTGGCAGAGGCAACCTTCCTGCGCCAATGGAAGATGGAGGCGGGAAGGTTTTGCCCTGATTAGGTTGCAACGGAGTAGAGTTGCTGCCGTGTTGGAGGGCGGCAAGGTTTTGCGGCTCCCCTTGTGGCAGGGTAGCAAGTTTGCCTGCGCCTGCATCTGTTGGAGGGCGACAAATTTTTTCATAACCACTTGCCAGTGGGGGCACCCGTCCCAGTGTGGGATGTCTGGGTGGTTCAAAATGCACGCCTTGCAGCGGTTCATAACGAGCACGCCGGCGGTGGTGTGGACGTGCTGTAGCAACGGCGCGCTGGGGTCGCCGAGCATCATCTGCTCCTGAAGGACATGGAGGTGCCGCAGGCAGGAAAGTAGAAGGGGTTTTCGCTGAAGTTCTCCTGCCCCTGAGGAGCGGCGAAGAGGTTGAGTTGCTGATGGGGGGCGTACAAAGCCATTTTTGCAGATAGCTTTCTTTCTTTTTTGTTTGGGATTCTATTAAATGTTAGTTACGGATCTCAGTACAGTGCATATATTTAAGGGGTTAGGCTAGTATATCATACCTTTGTAGTGTTTGTGTTTAGTTATTAATAAAAGCTACGCGTAGTAAATAAATTTTTCTCTAATAGTGGAGATGGTTTTTCTTTACTACTTGTAAGGTGATTCTGCTTTACACTGTCTCTGTATCGCAAAATCTTGAAGAAGAAAGAGGAAAAAAGAGGAAAGAAGAAAATAGAAAAGATGGAGGAAAAGGGGGTCGGACGACGGGAAGTCGCCTTTTTATAGACGTTCCTTCCATCTCCGGGTGATCTATCTAGCACTACTCTTGGAGGACCGTGAGAGTCGTCATCCAAGATGGAAAGGTAATGGCCTTTTGCAGCTCTAATTGTATGCAGAAGAGGTCACGAACGCCTCGTAATGTCTGAATAAAAGTCTCTTTTGCAGCTCTAATCTTGTTACTATGCGCTTTCGACGAACAATGCAATGTCGAAGTTACAATCGTGAGTTTCCACTGCTCTTGGATGTTTAAGTTTACCAAAGGTGGGCAACCCGTGCGATTGTCGTGAGGCAGTGATGCTGATGGTGCTGGGTAAGATTGCAATGGGAGAAATCTTGGAAAAACGGTAATATTTTGTTTGGACCTGGTGGAATCGCGGAATAGAAGTCATATTGAAAACTACGACCTGTTACGAATAGATTGATACCTACTTTAGTATCCAATACTCTTCAATCCGGCGAATGGAAAATTGCGTAACTGACGGGAATCTTGATCGTGAACGCATTTTTCCCCGTATTCCTGCGTGTTTAGAGTCGCAAAGTAAGCTTCGTAGAGTTCGCGAACTTTTAAACTTCTGTTGCCATAGTCGGTCGCGTGAGGGGGAGAGGGGAATAAACAATACAGAGTTCACACACCCTCTGGGTTACCAGAACGGTACGATCTATAAAAAAATTCCCGTAAATGAATCAATCATTAGCTACAATTGAACAGTCGTCAAGCCGGGCTAGAATATCTCCAGATCTAAAATGACGAAGCAACGACGATTATTTTGATACCAATTTGCTTATAGACGGAAGCAGTTCAAGAGCTGCAAAGACGGCGGCACAAGAGCAGTATGCGTCGCCAATCGCGGTCAAAATGCCTACACGGTCTCATCCGACGACACCTATAGTTGCAAAAGACAGTTTGTCGAAAGGTCATAAGACACCATGAATAAAATTGGATTTCACCCCTTTCAGCATTTTCATTCGGAGTATTCCGAGGCGAATGGTGATTCCTACAGAGGGCTTTGGTACTTCCTTTGGCTTCTCATAGTCTATAACTAGAAACACTCAGTCAATGAAAATAACGAGGGTAAACAGACAATGTTCATCCGGATGTGCTTGATGTTCCACAGATCGCTAATCTCGTCGACGCGTCTCGCTTATCTCAACGCAACGTGAAGGGAAGCTCCGCACGAACACCGAAACGACCCCCGCGTTTGAGATCGCGCTTGTGTAACCGTCCTAACGACAACGCTGCAAACTAGGATACAAAATGGAGGGAATTGAACAGTGAGACTTATCGCAATTCACGTACGTTGGGGGCGAGGGAAAGGAGGGCGCTCAAACTCGCCATCTCAAGCAAAGCGCCTGCGTCTTCAGAAATTGAATTGCAGCATCAGAAAAAGATAACTCTTTGCAAACTACATCCTCTGGATTTCTCTCCTCGAGCGTGTATTAGCCAATTGATTGTCTCCATCTAGGAATGTCGATACCATCGTAATAGTCGTAGGGCTATTGCTTGTTCGTTAAGTTTCCAAGTTTGTGTAGTGTCGTGCCTCTAATTCACGAAAGTCAAAATAAACGCGGAGACAACGAAAGTCAATTTTACAAGTTTAAACAGCCCAAACCACCAAAACAACCGATTCACGATGATGGGTATTCAGAAGAACGAAGAACCGATATCGTCATACTAGTGCCAATGGGTATAAAATTGGCATCAAACTGTTCGCAGCGATCTCTAGATCGCGAATATGTAGCTGAAATGTTAATGTACGCGACATTAAAATTGCAGTTAGTGAAAATGATGATTTGACCAGGTTGCAAGTTTGTCCACCTCCATTGCAAATTCTGCAAACATCCCCAAGCTAAATTTCAATCCCTAACATTGTTGAACTCAATCAGCGTCGCGTGAGCTCAGGATAGCAATTCAATTCTTACATTTATATATGCAAGATCAGAGCTACGAAATTGACTTCTCTCGTCGACGATGACTCCCTCTGCTCTCTTCCCATGGGTGTTATTGTTCGCCTATAAGATTGGTGGTTCTGGTTGGCAAGTTCCCTCTCCTTCCATCTTTTCTATTTCTTTTCCATGCAATTTTGTTTTGACATACGTTAACAGCGAAGATCGTGCTTATACTAGTATAAACATCTCTCAGAGAAACGCTTTGAACTATTACTGCGTTGTAAGCAAAACAATTCTCACCCTAAGGTACTACACCCTCCTTGCTTCTAGATAAAACCTACACTTGCGATTTACTTAAGACTAACGTATTAAACTTCTTCGAAGAAACAAAATGAACGCAAAGATGGACCTTGAAGCCGCCCTAGAGATGGAAAACTATTCTCAGGATATCAAAAGGCGGATTTATACTCCCCTCCATGCAACGGCAGAGGCTGCCTTTCGAAACTGTGCAAGAACTGCCCGTTCTATCAAGAAAATTACAAGGCAATGAAGGCCCGGCAGAAACAGCAGCTCGAGGAACAGCAGCGCCAACAGCAGCGCCAACAGCTTCCCTCTAGTGTCCCTCCCACTCAGAGGGCTAAAGTAGGCAGCAGCCGTAACAAGGGCGAGCAGGTAGAGCATGCGATCCATCCACCGACAAGGAGAAAAATGGAAACCTTGCCACCCTCCAAATTGATAAAGGCGAGCAGTAGAGCACGCGACTCCCTCTACCAATAAGGGTGAAAGAGAAAAGCTTGCACCCCCAAGATGACGACTTCGATGTATTCATGGCAGCTTTTTTACGGCGGAGCCCTTGTTCGAGGGGCAGGTGGACCTTACCATGGAGCCGCTTCTGGAGCCGCAGAACCTTATGCCGGAGCCGCAGGAGGAGAACCTTACCACCCTCCAATTCGGCAGCTTGGCAGGGGCAGATGTCTTCATGGGAAACTCTACTGTGGAGTCTTTGCTCGAGGAGCAGAGAAACCTTATCGCGGAGCCGCAGCTCCACCTCGTTGAGCGCTTCAGGAGCCGCAGAATCTCTTGGTTGAGCCACCGCAGCAGGCAAGCTCACCGCCCTCCCAGGAGGTCTATGAGCGACGACGAGATCACGATGTTTTGCAACAACTCGCTCAGCCAATTCAGAGAAAACTCAGAGCAGGAGCACGAAAATCTTCCCATGCCGGAGGAATATATGGATCTTGACCTGGCAGATGACATTCTAGCTCTCACACCGCCACAGCAGCAAAATCTTCCTACCGTCCCTCAACTCGGTATCCTCACGCAGCAACCACCAAAGCCCATAGCCGAAACGCAGCAACCACCACCGTAGCAGAACACGCCCCCCGCGAACCCGGTTGCCCCTGCCACGTCTGCTCCTCCCCAACCGGCCACTGTAAATGCGGGACCTGCGCAAAGCGCAAACCAAAAAAGGGCAGCTGTCCCTGCCACGTCTGCTCCCCCACCGATCACAAATACGGAAAACTACAGCACTGTAAGTGCGAAATATGCGAATCCATCATCAAGAAAGCTAAGGAGAAGGAGAAGGAGAAACCCTGCGATTGTCAGTGTAGGCTGTGCCTACATACCAGCGAGCATTGCAAGGAGGTAGGGTGCGGACATAGGCGTACGACAACGAAAGGGAAGTGGAAGTGGAAGCCGGATGACGTGGAGATAAGGAGATTAATGATAGGAAGGCCGGGTTGACGAAGGCTAGGGGAGGAACGGGAGCGCGAAGCGAAACCGCAGCAGCAGCAGCAGCAGCAGCAACAACAACAACAAGCTTCTGTTGTCAAGCAGGCTCCTGTTGCGCCGGCGATTCATGCAGCTGCCCCTGTGTTCGCCGGTACGGTGCACGCGGTGGGATATAGTGCTCCGGTTCAGTTTCATGGTGGCGCGTTTACCGGTTTGGCAGCTTTCAAAACATGCCACCTCCGCAGTTTCCTATGATGAGGAACATGGTTCCGCCGCCCGCACTCCGTACACCGCCTCATACTCCGAGTCCTCTGAGGCGGAATAGACAGAGACCACCACTGCTCCTGCTGCTCATACTGCTCCTATTCCTACCACCGCGACCACCACTGATAGAGAGGAAACCCGCCCTTGCTATCGCTGGAGGAACTGGAGGAACTGGAGGAACTGGAGGAATTGGCAGCGATGGGTTTCGATATCGACCTTTGACGTATTTACTTTATTTATTTTCTCTCCTCCGTCTTTTTCTACTTCTCGAGATTTATTGGTGTTCGTATTGATTCTGCGACTCTTTTGTACCAGAATGCATGTAATACCCCATACGCGGGTATGCCTTACTGTCTGTCTCTCGCCTGTTGTTTTGCATTATCTTTCCAGCAACAACAAAAAAAAAAAATGTAAAATAGAAAAACTATTAAAAAAAAAAAAAGAGTGGCAATAACCATTTGATAGTTATTGCCACGGAAAAATCTTGTCTTGCCGTTATCGTGACTGTGTATTGTTCGAATTGTTTCTTTTCGTTGCAATTTTATCAATAAATAACTACCAGTAGGTAATGTGAAGAGAATCCCATGGGACTATATATTTCAAGCCCACAGGAAAAAAGTGTGTAGTAGTAAAGCTTAGTACTTATTTATAGATAACGTACAACAAAATACAGGGAAAATGAAAATTTCATTTCGAAAAATAAATAACACTGGCACCAAACTTAGACCTACGAGGTATGATATAACACACTAGGAACTCACAGTGAGAACACACGACGTACATATATATATTATATTATATATATAAAAGGCGGGAGATGACGACGTATAAATAATAGTTATTTGTATATTAGCGCGCGATACTTTGGTTCCGTGTAGTACTCACGCTTCTAAGACGTTGGAGGACTACTACTTTAACTGTGAGAAGGGTGGTGTATTTTGATAATAGATTACGATTATAATACGTTCGTCAATATAGCCCGTACAACCAAAATTTTCAAAATTTTGTTTTTTTTTTTTTCTGTACTTCTCGCAGCGATGATTGAAGTTCGAACTTGGTGTGATGTTTTCGAGTTTTTGGCGCTCTGGTGAATTCTCGGAGGTAGTGGGGAAAGCTCCGCCGAATCTTCATCCCAACGATCGACGGAAGCGTCGACATTAAGTGTCGATGTCAACACGGGCGATACAAATCGTCGCGATCACAGAAAAGCTGCTATCAAGTAATTATTACATTCTGGCTGATGCTAAAAAACGGAGCGATGCTACACGAGATTTGCCGTTCCCTACAACGCCAATCCCCAAAACAAAACTGCCATATCTTTTCAAAAAAAGTATGAAAAGGACATGAATCCAGGTGCAGTCAAAAGTTGGACAAAATAAACCTATCCGAAAGGAAATGAATAGCGCGGCAAACAAAAAAAAAAGAGGGGCGAATGCAGCATCTCGTCAACAAGTAATAGAAAAAATAAAGTATTCCTCCAGTAAACACCAACACTAACGCTCCCTTCATAACCCACCCATCTCCAAAAGCAACAACTCTTCGAACAGCGGATCAACCAACCCTCCGTGATGGTGATTACCTCCTCGTCGAAGCCGTACTGTAACCTCCCGGATATCCGTGTCCCATACGCGAAACTCAGTTCCTCAACAGCCTTTTTCTTATCAAGGAACGGGAACCTCTCCTCCAGCGAGTAAACCTGAGGAGTCAAGTTCGAAAGGCTCGGGTCGATCACGTTTTCTTTCTCTCCGTCGGTAGAGGTGAGGCTCGGATCGATCGCGCTTTCTTTCCCTGGGGAACGTAAGGCGAATTCGGAAAATGCTCGGATCGATAGTCCCAGATGGGGCCGCACGCCCTCGGGGATCGGGCCGCCGGGATGGCCCGGGACAAGCATCATGTATCCGACTTCGGGACTATCGTATTTCCGCTCATGTTGTCTCCAGCGGTAATGGTAGTATCACCTTCATCACCCAAATCTTTCCAAATCCTTATTCGAGTCGTACCCGTCGTCGAAGGTGAAGGCGGGGCAAATGACGCCTTCGTCCTTCCATCCCTCCAACTTCCTCCTCTTCGGCATTTCCTTTTCCATCTCGCGCTCTTCAAGTTCCTTCCTCTTCTTATTCTCAGCGCGCACAACATCGTGTTCGTCTCGACCACACGTTTCTCCCTCTTCATGCTGCCGTAGCGACCGCGTGGGCTACCGACAGGATCGCCGATCTCCCACTGCGACTTGCGCGCGCGGCCGGGGGCGTTGATCTTCCAGGCGTGCAGGAGCGCCGGTTTTGCGGTTGTAGGTTTCCCAGTAGAAGATTCCTTCTTCCTTTCGAGCTCGTCGGCGGCGGTGGAAGAGGGGGGTTTGGTGGTAGAGGTGGCTGGCCTTTTGATCTTGACGCGGGTGGTTTTGGAAGGCTCGTTGGGAGTTGAAGGAGCTGGTTTGGGAGTAAACGGATCCTTCATGTTTATCCTTTCGTTGACGATTTGAGAAGCGACGGACTTCGGGAAGACGAGCCCTTTTCCCGTTCCCAGTTGGTGTTCCCCGATGGGATCGACGATGTCGAGAGCAGGAACTTCTTCTTTCTTAGGCTTCGGAGCAGGAGCGCTCATCCTCTTCGCCGAGCATGACGCCGTCGGAGGGATGTACGAGTCGTCGTCTGAGACGTGAGGGGGCGGCGGTGACTTGGAGGGTTGCCTGGCTTTGGATTTGGCTTTGGCGCTGGAGCGGAGGATACGGCGCTGGTTGTCGGTTCCGCGAGGGGCGGGCGGAGAGCATCCTCGCGGCACGACCGTGCTTTCGATCCGTGGACGAATTTGGAGCTGAGAATCTTGATGGTGGAGATGTGTTATGTAGAGGGATTTTTTAAAATGTAAGGGAGAGGTGATGTCGTAATGTATAATTATGATAAGTTGAAGAGCTTTGTCGAGAATGAAATCGCAGCCTTCTTGGAGATGGATGCGATGAGGAAGAAAAGAAGAAAAGAGGGGAGGGGAAAGGAGAGGAGTAAGAGAGAGGACTTGCACCTCTTATTAAAAAAAACATGGCAATGGTGAAATTTCAACATCTGCCCTTTTTTTTCTTCTTTTTTTCTTTTTTTTTTTTTTTGAACACTTTTAAGCAGTCGCCAGTGGTAATAGTGCTGCAAAAATAAAAATCAAAATCAAAAATCAAAAAACAATACAATACTATTGTAACTTTACCAGAATACATGCAATGTTTGATAATTAAATTGCAACAGAAAAATAATAAAATAAAAACACTGAGTACCAATTCTATTCTTCCATGACGAGTCTAAAAAGTCCTCCAGGCAAGTAAGGTATTGGACTCCCTTGGATTTCCTCCTGGAACCCTATAATACTTCCTCATCTATCAAAACCATACAAGAACCTCACGTACTGGTGAGGGATAGTCCTAGAAGTTAGAAGAACTGCAAACTTCAGATCAGAAACCCCCCCCCCCCCCCAAAAAAAAAAAAAAAAAAAAAAAAAAAAAAGGGAGGGAGGAGGGACATTACACGCGAAATGTGAAAGTGAGCAGCTTGCTTGCTCTTCATCTCAATTCTAATCAACTGTTGAAATACCTTTCTTCGGAAAAGGAGATTTTTTTTTTTTAGACGAAGCTGAAGGACCTTTCATAGTCCTTTTGAGCTGGGGGCGATGTTACGTCGGCTCCAACGTCCGGAAGCTTCGTTGCACTTCCGCGACCTGCCGTGGTTAAAATAAGCTTTTTCGGCTCGCTTCGAGAGAAACGTTCTTCCGGTCTTTTACACCCCCACTCCACGACCAAAAAAAAAGAATAAACGTGCTGCCTCGAAATTTAGCCTTTGATCTACTCGAAAAACAAGGAACTTAATATTATTCGTTTAGTGGAAATGTAATACGAACGCCCAATGAAACAGAGCGACTGTCGCACGAGTATCTAGAATTACACGGGGGTGGATTCGGGATTTTGGATTGGCGCGTGCGCTTTACTTTAACCGTTGTTTGTCGAATATTTAGCATGATTAATTTTGCAAAGCTTTAGTCGTAAAGTTCGCCACATCGTACCAACACTATGAATGGGGATATCGCGGACCGTTTGCAGCGGAAACGTACATCGATTCATCGAGAAGCCCGGTAGGAGTGTCAAAATCTGCAGCTTGTGGCTATTGTATGATGTATCAAAACAATCGCAAGATCTCGCTCTTTCTAACAATACCCGTTCCCGGACAATATCTACTCCAGTATCCACCGTTCCTTTCAAGAGAGCGAAGTTGCGGCAATCCATCCGGCGACATAGTTCAAGTGGCGTTAGCCTTTCGCTCTTTTCATCTCTTTATTACTCATACCGCTATCAAGAGCCAGATGAACACAGTATGCTTGTTAACGGACGTTCTACTACGAGAAACAATTTTTACTAGCGCATATAAGTCCCGTGACTTAGTAATGCAACGCTATTTTAAGCGCGGTTCCCTGCCCTGTCAGACCCCGGATTTTGTGTTCTTTTTTTTTTTTTTTTTGTTTCTCTTTTTGGTTACTAAGGAATTTACTTGATATCACTTTCACATACGTATTATTATCTAAGGAATCTCGCTCGACAACTTGCGTATATTCAAAGCCGCTTGGTAGATTCCCTAGCCTCCCGCCTCACCCTCTGGGGTTATCCCCCCTTCCTTTTTTTTTTTTCTTTTTGTTTTCTTTCATTGCCTTATTTAGTTTTGTTCCCTTTTTATTTATCTCTTCCCTGTGTATCTATTCGTAATCCTCTGATGCCCGGATAGACACTTACGCTTCACTTGTTTCTACTTATCAGTGGTTGTGCTTATTTCCCTACTACCGTTGTTTCTATATTTCTATTTCTTTTTTTATATCCCTGTTATGTACACATTCTGGTAGCATGAACGAGCCGGGTATTGGGGAAATACCTATTTTCTTCTCTCTTTTTCCCTTTCCTTTATCTCTCTCTCTCTCTCAGTGTTTCGTTACTAGTTCTCCCATATCAATGTTGAGACCAACTATAACACTTCTCCAGCACTAATAAAGGAATAAAAGGAAAGAGAAAATAAGGCCTCTTGAAAATACTATTGTTTTATTTTCCGTCTTACAAATATAACTTCTCCTTCTAGTGCTTACCCGCGTAAATATCTCTGCAAGCCTGTAAACAATTTGCATATTAATTGCACATTGCATACTTACCTATACCCGAAGCATCTTTCGAGAAGAAGATTGGCTAAACTGAACGCTTCTTTCTTCTCTTGGTTCTCGATTTTGTTTTTACCCAATATTTTGATATTGGTTATAATTTTCTTTTCTTCTTTCCTTTTTTCTTTTTTTGTTTTTAATTTTGCGAGACGCTGGCTAGCTTCCTAGCTTTGTCCCTTTTCATTTCCTTTCATTCTTCCCTTCCTTCTTCTCTCTCCTTATTTTATTCCAAATTTATCTCTTTCTCCGTTTATTTCCCCTTATATTTTTTAAAAACAACACCGGGCGTCATTGAGTTCACTAAACTCTCTTCCAATACAAAGATACAGAGCCATTTCCAGACCAGATGACGGGCGTGCAACCGCGACGCCACGCGGAACAGCAGTATTCCATGGCGCTCCAGCCCTACGATGCCACTGACTCTTACATCCAAGAGTCGGCTCCTCTAGCCAGACTGTGTCTCAATCGACCCGGACGCCGGTCGGGGCAACTGCGGCAGCGCTCGGCAAAGGCGGCAGGGTTCATCCGTTTCACCGTTCGGGAACTACCCCTACCCGGGCCGTACGATGGGACCAGGCAGGCCAATTCGCGGGATATCTACAGCTATTATAGGTCCGTCGTGCGGGCGGATATTTGGCCGCGAGAATATGGCACTGTCGAAAGCAAAGTTTCGAGCCGTTGCGACGTCTCCCAAGAGAACCAAGTTGACACCGGTTCCTTTTGCTACTTTGTCTCCGGCGCCTTCAGGTATTAAACCGACGCCGGTTGCCGCTTCGCCTGCGGGACCTTCCTCTCCCAGCGCCGTGTTCCCAAGCACCGAACTCCTCTTCCTCCGTCAGGAAAATGCCCTTACAACGAGCGACATGCATTTTCGGGAAACATCAAAAACGGAATTTCGGGGAATCACCGATTGCCGCACCTCGTTCCCCCGAGGAGGGACCCGCTGTGGGTAGGCTCGAGCCCCTGAAGGGCGTAGCTCTCATAGACCATACTTCGGCGGAATTGCTTTCTCTACTCACCGGGGGAAATAACGTTCCACACGTTCGGAAGTGAGGTTGAGGCGTTCCGCACTGCACAGCTTTCGCCGCCGATTTACCAGCAGCGTGAGCCGGAGTACTACAATTTACGAACCGTATCTGGATTCTGCTGGCGGCAGGCAGCGCGGGTACGAGACCGCGAACCGTCGTTGTCTGGTAGCACGGCTGCGTCTCGTCTCCCTCAAGGACAAGAATGAGCATTCTGACTACAACAATGAACATGGTAACGTAACGTCATGGACCGTAACGGCGACGATGGCCGGGATGACTACGTCGACGAAGAACCTCTGGGTTTACATGAGATCAAGGACCCATCGACCTCTCTAAACCTGCAGAATTCGAAAGGCTACCTGCCCGGACAGCGAGTCCGAAGAGGAACCCACCCCTACCGCGGAAGTTTTATATAACACTCCCGAAACCCAGAGAACACCGTCAAGCCTCCGCAAGACAAACCCCGCGCACCAGACTCCGACTTCATTCGGCGATTCAACGCGCGCCTCCGCGTCGTCCGCTCCGTTTTCCAACACTGCACCTGCACAAAATCGAAAGCCGCGATGGTACGAAAAAGGAAACTTGGACGCTATATTACTACAAGGTCGATAAAGGCGGCGAAAATTGGACCGTGAAACACGCGTTTTGAATGGTTCCCCCGGGAAGGCCCGTTAAACGTAAGAAGGGGGAGAGCGAGGTGCAGTGGGTTCATAGAGGTTACGGGGGAGATTAGAGGGACGAGGGGGAGTGCGCCGAGGGAGGATTGAGGGGGAGGTTGAGCCGAGGAAGAAGGTGAAGGTTGAGAAGCTGGTGGGGGAGAAGAAGAAGAGAGGAGGCCGAAGAAGAATGCGCAGATGGAGACACCGGTGGCAGATGCACCTGCCGATTCGCAGGAGGCTCCGGTTGATTCTGATGCGGCGATGGGGGAGGGTAGTGAGGCAGGAGATCCTCTTCCGCGTCTCAGCGCGGAGGACAATAAGAGATCGCGATATCTGGGCTGGAGTATCATGGTCCTCTTTTAGATGTATCACTCTGATTCTTCTTTCTTGCTTTTCTTTTCTTTTCTTTTCTTTCTTTTCTTTCCTTTTTTTTCCTTCTCACTTTCCCCTCATGAAAGACTCGACACACTCTTTCATGTCTTCCTTGACTTCAAACTGCTTCCTCCAGGCATATATTAGTTGAACAATATTATATACAAATCTTCTTTAGGGAGTAGTGTTAATATTTAATAGCCATATATAATATCCATCTTCTGGCCTCCCTTCCTCCTGAAGTACTTGATACTCGGCGAAGGCAAATGTGCATCTTCATTTCATATTGCATATCTAAAGCATCTTTCTCAAACCATATACGCTTAGCTTCGGGTTTTCTTTGCTTGATCCTGTACTTTGTTTTTTTTTTTTTATTAACTTTCTCTACATTCCAGTCATCATTTCTTTTTCTGTCTGTTTTTTTTTTTTTTTTCGTCATTTCTCATCCGATCAATAACAATGGAGCTCTTCGCAGCCCGCAACGCATAGATCAAACTAGAGCAAAGAGCCGCGTCCGCAGCCCACACGCTCGAGCTCGAAAAGAGCGCATAAAGACGGAAGCCCGCGCCATAGAAACCTTTACGAAAATTAGCCGCTAAGGAGCTCAGAATGCACTCGAGCTCGAGCCACGAGAGCTTCGGATTCCTATAGATAGTATGCTTAGGAGCCTCCTCCTCCTTATACTCCGCGTGCGGAGATTTTCCAGATGGAGCCTTGTTCGGATTCGCAGATGGGTATTGGTGGCGCTACTGCCTATAACGGAACTGCGGGATGGTAACTTTGGTGATGTGACTCTCGAGACGCTTGGCAATTCAAGCGAGCATTTCAACGCCCCTGGTTTACTCTCCTGAACTTGGCCCATTTGCGCAAATGCAGACGGTGCTCCTAACGCTTTCTCTAACGGAAAATTGGAATTCGCGCCTGCAAAGTCGTACGAATCCGAACTTTTCTATTCCGGAGAACGCGCACTTGCAGCATTACCAGCTCCACAGCGCCCCGTTTGAGGCTATCCAGCCTTCTCATTTCTCCAGCGCTTATTTTTTACCATCACAACTTCCAAGCACGCCACGTTGTCACAACCAACTCGTTGACACAAGTTGCAAGCTCTGTCGAGAGCGCCTAAACCTAAGACCGAACCAAACGGGTGTGAGGACCCTTTCCTCCACAGTTCCTCAGCGCCGCCATAGAAAGATAGAACCGCCGCTCCAGGGGAACGCGGAAGTGCTTGATATAGTTAACGTCAAAAAAAAGCTCCATCCGTTATGCATGACCCTACTCGAGGACTGTGACTTTTACTTCTTCGCAAATGAATAAAAGAAACAAAGAAAGAAAAAAGAATCCCAACCTGCCATTATTCCCGGAAGAAAAAAAAAAAAAAAACTCGAATCAAACATCTTGAGTCCCTCAATCATCCCGTCCTAGCCGTGACCCCAACCTTTTTACCACCAACGGCTCCGCGACCCTCATGAGTAGGCGACGGGGATTCGCAATTTCCTTGAACGGCACCGCCTCATCTTCCTTCCCTTTACCCTTCGAGTTCTCCATTGCCAATTCGGCCTCCAACAGCCCAAAACGCCCTCCCCCATCAAAACATCCACCCCAACCCCTATCTTCCTCCCCTTTTCCTTAACACACCCTCACAAACCTCCCAACAGCCCCAACTTCCTCCACCAACCTCTCCACAGCCGGCGGCAGCAGCGGAACCCACCCACCTCCCTCCCCAGAATATCCTTCAGCCAGCTCCCTCCTCCCTCCTCCTCATCGGTTTCGTAGTCCGTATTTTCTTCCGAGGGATCTATTCCGAAGCACAACTGCCCGATAACTTCACTGGTCCAAACTATCGGCGGAGGAGGAGGCGTCGGTTTCGGTGTAGGCGTTCCGCGTATGTACCGCGCGTAGAAGTCTTTCAAACGGTTAAACTTGAGCGTGACAACGAGCGAGCTCGGCGGTGGATCGTTGAAGAGCGGATAGCCGATGTCGTTGGGTATGGCTTTAGGGTCTTCCGTCACATTATTCCTCCTCTCGACTCTAGAATCCGCCGTGCGAACACGCGACGTCCTACTCCTGCCACTACTCCTACCCCGCGTCTCGCCCTCCACGACCCTTTTAACCTTCCTCGCACCAGTCGCGAACGACGGAACAGCGACCGGCGACGAACCCAACTCAGCCTCCTCGAAGCGTACCGCAGGACGACGCGACCGGCCGCTGCGGCGGGGTTCGGTGGTCGGCGGTCCGACTTCCATCGACAGCGAACGCGTGGCATGCTTGGGCGTTTTAGGTTCGGGCGAGGAGTAAAGGGGTGCGGAGGCCTTCCGTTTCTTATTCTTGGTGGTGCGTGGTAGTGAGGAGGATGGGGACGCTTACGGGAGGAGGTAGGACGAGGCGGCGAGGAGGGAGGTGGAGGTCGTTTCGATTTTTTACGCTGGCTGGCGCGGAGGGTGCAGGGGACCTCGGATGCTTTTTGGTGTCGCAGGCCATAGCGGATGGATGATGGAGCGGTTGTGGCGTCTGAAAGAGCAACAGAAAAGAGCTAAAGCGATACTCGTACGATGGATGTGATACGCGCGCGGTTATGGCTATAAACAGATAAGAAAGCGATGAAAAGCACTCATTGAAGGGGGAAAAATGACGGTTGTGTATGCTTGCGATATGAAAAACGGAGGAAAGAAATTTTTTTTATTTATTTTATTTTATTTTTATTTTTATTTATTTATTTATTTGGTTGTTTTGCGAAATTGAGAGCAAAAAAGGAGCCTTCTAAGAAACGTTAAAAAAAAAAAAGAGAGATAGGAAATCCACTACTAAACGCTTAATGTACAAAAAAAAATAAAAATCGAGCGATTATATGGGCGGGAGGTGGTGTCGACCGTAGAAAACTTTGAGGGGAAAATTTTTAAGCTCATCCGATCTTTTGTGAATATGTGGCGCCGAAAAAAGTCTTCACGCGCCTTCGTTTAAAGATCTAGATGAGAAAGGAACACGACACCCTCCCCGTTGCCCGCAGCTCACCCCAGTGTCCCTCCCTACACGCCGGCTTCTTAGGGTTGAAAACTTGGGGGATAGTGAAGAAAAACGCTTGGGATCTCATTCTATCATATTTTATTTTTTTTACTTTTCATCATGATCCATATATGAGGAGTTTTGAACATTAGAATCTACCTTGCAAGACCTCAAGCGAACTAATGAAATGACTGCCATAATGTCTCTGTCGTAAGTATGCCAATCTCTGCAGTTCTCCCAATGGCGAAACTCAAAAGCTTTAAATATCAGGGCCATGGAGTCGAAACCATCAGGCACTGTTATACACCTTTGTCTCTGTCGATTTCACTTTATGCTGAAAAACTTTGGACGCCGCATTTGAAGCCGGCTTACCGAATTTTAGCGTGGAGGACTGAACAGCGACTCGGATACCGCTTGCGACGGTATCTGCAGAAAACGTAAGGAGACGAAGGGGCTACGTAGGCGACCTCCATGAAGAAGGGATAGCGGTAGGCATGTTATAGGGTTTACGGCAACTTCGGAGATCCATACATACGTGGGATATCGAACTCACTCGGACAGCGGAAAGATAGAATTTCTTGAATCTAGACTGAATTGTTCATCAAGGACGTGGAAGGGGACAACAAAATCGCCGCATCAGCGAATGAAATCAACGGCCTTCACGAAAGAGAACAATACCTAACGCGTATTGAGTTGCCGTTGCGCCCCGAAGCAACAGCGAACACGGATCCTGCATTCAGATGGAGCAAGGGCAAGAAATCGAAAGGCTTCGCGATATACTTCAGCCGCGCGAGCGCCTTCAAGGTAAAATCGCCGCAAGAGAAACGGAGATGCGGCAACGAGAGGCGCCAGAATGGCCGCGCTAGCCAAGGAGATCAACGATCTGCACGAGGAGAACGACAGCCAACGCCATCGAAACGAAAGCGCCTGCGAGAGATTGCGGCCACCGTTTGCAAGATTGTTTACCCAAGTGAATTATTGAAAAGGTTGATGAAGGCGTAAGGGGGAAAGTCGGATACAGCAAGAGGTAAAGACCGAATCAGCCGCGAGTACGACTGCCGGAAGTCCCATCAACTAACGATAATACCATTTCTTAGGACGTGTCTCGCACATGGGTGATTTGGTCTATACCCAAGAATAGAACATCGTCCGACTAGAGGGCGTGCACTTTCCACGTCGCAGTTGCAAGGTCCTACAGTGTAGCGAAGGTCGACCCCGACGAATATCGTGCTGAAAGGTTACAATGGGATTATGTTGCGCGCCTGAAAGAACTTTGACACCGAGGCACCAGGCACCAAACGAAGCCCAAAAGAAGCCGACTGGACGGGACTTCTGCGGGAGAGCTGCAAAATCAACCGCAGCCAAACACCGGCTCCGCTCCCACGGGAACCCACACTCTGTCCGAAATAGCTCTTGGTCCTACTGCCGGTGGCTTACCCGAGACTATCATTGAGCGTGTGAAGAAGCAGAAGCTTTGTCGTAGCACTTGATAGTGCTTCTTGAAGTTATGGGGCCGCCTCCGGGGTTTGCTACTGTTCCTGTTCCTCTGGGATTCAACAAGCTCCAGAACTCACAACCTCCAGCCTTCACCGGTTAAGCACCACATCTCGACCCAAGCCGACTCGGATGATCCGCATCGTACGCAATAGACATCTCAGAATTACAATAAGAACAAGCACAAACGCAAATGAATTGAACAGGGTAACCAAAGATCATTGGCATTTTTATTGAAAAAAATTTTTAAAATAAATAAAAATAAAATAAAATTATAGCAAGTAGTAAATGCTTATGAAATGTTCAATTGACTAAATGCCGTAACAATAAAATGAATAAATAAATAAAATCAATTTGTTTGCTTCTCTCACTAAACAATCTCAAATCTCCTTTCTTCTCACACTACAATTAAATAATCAACCCATCATCTCAACGTCCGACCTATCTTCTCCAGTATCCAGCAACCTGATCGATCCCATAATTCATCAAGCTCATAGCCGGACAGACAGTACTACCTCGTCATCATGGATGTAACAAACCCCCCAATGCGCCGAACGGCACTCCTCAAGACGACTCGTCGTTCCTCGGGTTTCAAAGCTCCCTTCAGCTCCCTTCACCTTCGCCTCTCAACTTCGACCGACGAAGACGTCGATATGACAAACACCTCATTCGACGATAGCACCACCCGTACTCCATACAACTCGACCATGACCAGCTACAACAGCATGGCCCCGCTGGCGACCAGCACCCCGCTCCCCACCGTCAACACCCCGGGCACGACCATGCTATCCACCCCTCCCGCCTTCTCCACCGCAACCGCACCCGCTCCCCCAACAGGTTCGTCCCACCTCCTCAAAAAACCCAATGGAGCGCTTCTCGACTACCGTCCAAGCCCTCCTCGCGCCGGGAAGAAGGACTTACAGGCTATCTGGGACGCCGCGAGTATCGACATTACCAAGCACAGTTTCCCGCCGACCAAGATGACGCCGAGGGATCAGCTTGTGCTTGTTGCGCCGAAGGTCAGGGTTGGCGGAGGAGGGTTGTTAGTGGGAGTAGTTATGCCGATGCTGGAGAAGAGGGGAGTGCGGATGATAGTGAGGGTGACGTTGTTGGTAAAGCTAAAGATACGAAGAGTAAGATTTCTGCGGAGCCGAAGGAGGACAAGCCGACTGCGCGCCCGAAGAAAACCCAGAAGCTCGCGGACCCAGAGTCCGACTTAGACGGGCAAACGCAGAAAAAGATCGACGAGCAGCTCAAGGAGGAAGTTCTCGCGCCGCAGATGAAGGTTGACGGCAGGGATGGTAATTACAAGCCGAAGGGTAAGAAGGATGGGAAGGTCAAGTTGGATCACGGGACTAGGGCGAAGGCCAAGCAGACTACCATCGCTCCGCGCATCATTTTGAGGGTTAATGGGCCGCCGGATGCTAATCTGATGGGTAGTAATACGGCGCCGAAGGTTGAAGAGGGGATGAGCTTGAGGAGGAGGAAACTTCCGCCGCCGGTTTTGAAGTAAGATGTGTTTTGTTTATAGGTAAGCCTTCGAGTTCTGTCAAGCCTACTTCGGATGTTTCCCCTCGCCTTTCTTCATGTATATTAATTAACATTTGCCGCTGCAGGTTTTTCAACCTTCTGATCAATATATTAAAAGCTCGCTTTCTGCGGTTTATCTAAGGGATTGGTTGGCACATAAGTCAATAATGGCGGTTCTACAGATAGTAAATATTCAGGAAATTACAGAAAGGTACGAGTAAAAAAACATCTCCTCATTCTCCTCCTGATGTTTTTGCTAGCAATAGCGCTAACTTGTCAAAATAGAATCATACTCATAAATAGCCAGACCGTTTTTTTATCAATCAAGGAAATATGGAATTTTTAGTCTTATTGAAGGCTCGGAGGAATTATAATACAAAAATTGTGACGAGAACAGTTTTGTATCTTAGCTATAAATCTTTCCGTAGGAGGAAATAACGGGATCATGATTCTAAAATGATAAATCGCAATCCTTAAAAATAAGTCCCGCATAGTCACGGCTTTATCAATCAGTAGACGCATATCTCAAGGGTGCCCACTTTCTTAAATTTGTATCGGGGCCGCGTCAGTATCCGTTGGAACCACGTAGCGGGCGGAATATCAACGTGGTATTAAAGTTGCTAGAATAGCTACTCGAGATGGGGATTGTACAGACATCCTCGCCCTATAACTTGTGCTACGGGTTCTAGGCAGCGATGCTCCACGTTCCCGTGGACTACTTGCTCGTTAGGGACACAAAATTTTTCTCGGCATTTACCGAGACTCCTCCATCGTGAGTACTAGCGAAACTGGAGAAGGCCGCGCAGGTAGCACTTATGCGAGACTATTATTATTGTCCTCAAACGTCTGTAAGGATCATCAGCCCTTGCGGGTCCACTTCTTTGATGGCTATGTACTACCAGGGTTTCCTTTACCTACTCGACGTCTTCATGGCTCAAAATAGTACTCAGAAGTATAGATCGTGCTGGATCACCCGAGCATTGCCGAACTGTAAATCGATAGTTCTCGCGTTCTCTAACCGGTAAGCTGTTGTGCTACGGTCCAACAGGTGGCAGAAGGGATGCACATCTACTTTTCGTATCGAACGTTCTCTGAGACACCTGAGTTACACAAACCCAACGTTAGAATCAGCCATCGGGACGCCTGTACGACGACTGGCGGCGGTTTCCATGATCCCTTTTGCCTCTCTCGGTTTGTTTATTCCGACTTGGCTTCTCGAAAAACGTTAGTTTCCTCTGTTTCGAGCCTCGAAGTAGTGCGGTCCCGCTAACCGACTGGGATTGTAAACATGCACATCAACGAAAACCGGCAGTCAAGTCTCCGGCGTTACACAGAGACGTCGCAGCCAAGAAACTAACTTCCGTGTGGGTTGGCAACTGGAGGACCAAGTCGGTTAGCATGGAAAAATATTGCCTTTCCTAGATGCCGCTGCAGGATCGATATCTTGAAAGAAGGTCATATCTAGCAGGTCAAGCTTCTTTTGCGCCTTCTTCATCTCACGATATAGAAGTTGGAGCTACATAGAAACAGCTAATTTTCTCAAGTAGCTACATCTCGTGTAACTGCTGCTTGATCAAGTGGATCTTTCAGCTCCTAACCCGTCTCACGAAAGGTTCAATACTCATCTATATAAACCTCTAGTCATTCCCCGTCATCTGTATCATCACAAAGAATCAAAGACCACAAAACATCAAAGACCACAAGAGATTACACACAGCCATTCGCATTATACCCATCTCCTCTGATCTTCAAACAGCATCTATCATCCTCACGGCTATACAAAGTAAACAATGAAGCTTACCACGCTCGTCCTTCCTTTCCTCGCTACCCTCGCAACGGCAAACCCAATCGCCGAACCAGCCCCCGAAGCTCTCGCCGAGCCCGCCGGTCCGGTCCGCTGCAACAACCCCAACGGCCGCAACTGGGACTGGCGCACCTGCTGCCCGCGCTCCTGGAACGACAAGTGTTGCGACCACAGCTGGAACAACAGCCGCTGCTGCGGTTTCTCGCCCCTTCGACCGCCGCTGCCCCGCCGAGGTGCGGCCCGCGTGACCGCTGGGATTCCAGCTGCTGCGATAACAATCCCTTCGATAGCCGTTGCCCCGCGAAGTGCGGGAGGAATGACAGGTGGGATCCCCGCTGCTGCGATAATAGGAGCTTCTGGGATAGGAAGTGCTGCGGAAGGAAGGGGTTTAGGGATAATAGGTGCCCGCGCTAAGCTTATAGGCATAAGGGGCTTTTTTTTTCCCCCGCGTTGGAAACGCTGCTTCTGAAGAGAAAAATGTAAAGGATTATGGGAGAATCGTTCGTGGCGGAGTTAGCAAGGGGAGAATGGAAGAAACCGTATGCGAAGTTTAACAAGGAAGAAGAAAAAAAAAATTGTATTATTATTTTGTAGTTACTTGTGTATTATCTAGACGTATTCTTCAGTATTATTTACCTGAGTACGTCTTGTATCCAGGTGCCTTCACAATGCGACGATAACACAGAAATTGGAACATAATATACAGCTATTAAGAATTCAAAAAGTACATTGCGGTGAATCAATCTATAAGGGGAACTATGGGTAAGGTAAAAGCTTGATTATGTGAAATAACACCTTGATATCAAAGCCACAACTTAAAGCTGCGGCTTCGGGAAGTTATGGAACGCCCTCTTGGCCGGTGGCCTGGGCCACTCCGTACCGCCCGGGCTCATCCACCTGACCATCGTCCGAAGATCAACGACTACGCAGTGGTCTTCGGTCGAGGTCGTTGCCAGCGCGTACGCCCTGTTCGCATTATTGCTGACAAATCTCGCGTTGAGTCCTTGCTCAAGGCTCGCCATCGCCATATAAGCGTAGTCTGTCTTCCGGATCGTCCCGTCGAGACCGAAGGCGTGGACTCGAGCCGCGTTTGTGGTTAGCCGAGAGGGACCGACGGCCCTTAATAAAGGCGCCGCGCCGTTCACAGACTGTATAGCTGAAGGGAGGACTAATAGAAAAAGGAAAGGGGTGCTCCTGTTAAGAACCTTTTCATACAAAATTACGAAAAACATTTTCTACGGAATCCTAGGTGTGAAGGAGCTTCGAACACGAAAGAGCATAGGGGGGGATAGGAAGTTCGCTTTACTCATAGAAATGCATGTTCGGGGGTCATTCAGGTACGGCTGAGCCTCCATGCTGCAGCCCCTGAACAACTTCATACCCCAGTACGCGGCGGCGTAGGCACCGCCCTGTAGCCACAGCTTCTCGTTCCCGCCGCCGAGGTTATCGAAATCGTCCATCGTGCCCAATACCGTGTCCCCTGTGGCATTATATTCGAGGTCTTCGACGCAAGCGTCTGTCCATCGGCCTCCTTTGCCGCGTAGCGGGTCCTTGTAGTTCTGAGCACGCACAAACGTGTTCTCGAAGGGGACTATGTCCCAGAACAACACCGCGGCCGCGGCCGGATCCAGGGCCTCGTCCGCGTGCTCGCTGAGGATTTCTCTGCAGTTTATGGCCGCAGCGAGAGGAATTAAAGGAAGTACGTACAGTAGGCGCATTTTGTTGGTTTTTTTCGTTATGCCGCCTAGATTACTCTCTCTCTCCAGAGGCCATATGTAAATATATAAGTCACGCGAGGTATATATACTATTTCTCTCGAGAATTAGAGGAAAATCTATAGGGCTAGTTTCATTTAAACCCTTCATCTAATACTGGCTGGTAGCTTGAGAAAAGCCGTAGTAGGTAGGTTCAAAAGCAACCGGCAGGTAGAATAGCTCACTTCCTTCTAAGTCCCTCGAAGGCGAAGCGTTGAGGATAGCATTATCAGGCCAACTTGTGCAAATAAATTGGCTCGGAAGTCAGCAATTCACCCACGGTGACATTCTTCTTCAAAGATCCCCTATCGATAAACGGACATTCTCTCGTCTTAGCCTAAGGCGAAAAATACCATTAATTTGGAATATACTTCGGAGACAAGGGGGGTGTAAACGCTAGTAATTTCTTCAAGGAAGTCTGACCTTCCGATTTAATTCTGTTTCGGAAGACTGACGACGATAAGAGCTCTCCGAAGATATTATGGATGCGTTTTGGTAGATGGCTTGTCAGGGAGTTTGGAAATTACATTTCAATAATCAGCCTTAACCGCGACTACAGGTGCGCATGAGCGAACAGCCGAATACTCCTTTCAATTGGTTGTCTTAACCCGATGCTGGCTTATCACCTATCCTTGTTGTCACGATCCAAGAGCTTTTTTCATTGAGGACTCGCACTTAGTTACTCCGAGTCCGACTATTCATGGTTAGCAGACTAGTATCGTGGACTATGTCTACTGTCTACGAGTATACTTCCGAGTTCTGTACCCTGAGCGACAAGGAGCTCTGGACTTATCATATGAGGAATTTACGAAGTCGGCTCAGGCTCTCGACTGCTCAACCGCTCAGTCAGTCTATCGGAAGTAGTTTTCTCATCACGGAACGTAGCTCAGCCATTTTTTCCATCTCGGGGTTAATAGAATTCATGCCGGTGACCCACAGAAATCATAATGTGCGCAATACAAATTTTACAGTCTATTAAAACAAATATCTAATTACAAAACACCTATACTGCGTCGACATATCCTGAGACCAATTGAGAAATGAGAAGCAGGTAGTGCTCTCAATCCGACCTATTCCTCAGATCTTCTTCCCCATTCTAGCTCCAAAGTTAACCCACTGAGAAATGTAATCCTTTCCACTAGTTACGTAGCCCATGACAGACGACGTGTACCCGTTCTTATTATCCATCGCCATGGCAGGGAACCCGACCACCGGCGTGATCATCTGCTGGGCACCCTTAGTGGCGATGTTGAAAAGCCAGATGTTCTTGCTGCTGCGGTCGTCCAATCGACCAGGTAATCTTGACACTTCTCGCCGTTAAGGCAGGCCTGGGAGTACTTCTGGAACCAGCTGTAGAGACCGGCGCCGTAGATCCAGACCGACTGCGAGTTGAGGATGCGCACGGCCCAAGACATCATGCACTCCGCCCTGTTGCTGCAGAACGTGAAGAGCGGGTCCCCGGACCAGGCTGCGCCCCTCTCGATAGTGAACGGTTCGAGGCCGTCGTTTCGGGTCATGAGACCTTGGTAGTATGGCGATTCGGTCTGGATCATGCCCATCCATACGTCCTTGGCGCCTTGGAGTTGGTACTGGTAGAGGACGTTATGCTCAGATGCGGTTCCCCAGAGCCATGTCGGCCCTTGCGATTCGATGAGCCAGCCGCGACCGGAGTAGACGTCGATTTGGGTTTGTGCGACAAGGTCCATGTCCTATAGAGATTATCGAAGTTACGGAAGTGAATTTTTACCAAAGGTTGAAGAGGAAGGGGTTGACTTACGTGATCACCGGTCCACGCCCAGACGTTCTCGAAGTATCCAGAAGACTTTGGGGGAAGGTGCACGAGCAGAGAGGCGGCAATGCACTTCTCGTTGATTTTTCCTGTCAGCTTCGGGCAGTTAGCGGCTTGGAGACTGCTGGCGATAGCGCCACCGACGCGGATGTGCGTATCTACAAGAAACAATGTTAGCATGAATCTTTCAACCTCTGAGAAATCTGAAAATACTACATACCCCACATAGCAGCAGATCCCTGCTTATCGGCTTTGATATTCCACTGTAACAAGATTGCTCCGGCCGTCCCACCGCGCACGGTGAACATGAGCTCCTGGACTTCCACTGAGCCAACGTCATCCGGGTTTCCGACCTTGACGACCACGCGCGGGCTTAAAATATCGGAGAACTTCGCACCGGATCCATGATCTGCGGCCAGAGCTCACCGACGACCCTAGCACCGTTCGGGATCGTGACGGTATCGGTAACAACGTAAACACCGTACGGGATATAAACGATCATTCCGGCTTTCGTAGCTTCAGCGAAGGCTTTGTTCAGAGCACCGGTATCGTCGCTTCGTCCGTCACCTTTGGCACCTGATCGTGCTTTGACGTCCCAGAACTTGCTGACTGGTTCATTCTCGTATTGCGGCTTGGTGCGGAAGTACCACCCGTTCGATCCGCGGAGGCTGGCCGGGTAGGTCGGCGCTACGGTATTGCGGACAGCGTTGTTACCATCCCTCTGAAGAGGGTCGACGTACATCTTTCCAGAAACGTAGGACGCGATGGTTCTCGTTCCACCGGGGAGGAACGCGGACCCTGTATCACTCTTGACGCCCGTGCCGACGTTATTAAATTTGATGTTTTCCAAGACGAGCTGTGTGTATGTATTTGCGAAAGTTCCCATGATTCCGATCGGCGTATCGGAAATGGTGGAATCGATAAGCATGAGGGAGCCAATGCCCTGGCCAAACGTGCCGTCTTTGCCGCCGGTACCGCCGAGGATTTCGATGCCTGTGTTGCTACCCTGGATGTCGAAGTTGGACATAGTGAAGCCCCAATCCCACAGCATCTTAATGGCGGTGCGGCATTTGCGGAACTTCAAGCCGCGCATGGTAAATTGCTGGTTGCCGAAGATAGCTAAAAATAACCATTAGCGGATTTTCTAAGTAGTATGGAGAACGAGCCGGACTTACCTCCGATGTTTCCAGCCTGGAATTCCAGATCGCTCATCCAACCGCCAGAGCCATTTTCCATGAAGATACCGACGTGGGTGCTGTCAGCAGCAGGCGACATGATCATCTTGATATTCTGGAGACTTGTTGCCTGTGCAACTTGCCAGTGAATCGCGCACGGCTTCGCGTCAAGACCGTTGTGCGTCTTCGGGTCAACCATGATGTTGGGAACGTCGGTGATATCAATGACGAAGTTTTCTAACTTGTCGCAGGAAGTTGTTCTGGTTGATGTACCATTCGGCTCTAGACGATATAGACTCAATGTTAGAAACTTCTCTCTATTAATTTTCCGCTCCGGATCCGAGCTACTTACCCATTGCCTCCCTCAATGTAAACATCCGAACTGATAGCTCCCAAACCAACGAAGGCCTTAGAAGCTTTGATGATGGGACGATTGTTTGCGTTTCCGATGAGCTGGGAGTTGTAGTACGAGATAATGGGCGAAGAGATCAGGTAAGTTCCGCGGGGAAATAGATCAGAGCCGGCGAAATAGTACTAGACCCGCATGCTTCTCCGCAGCGGTTGCCATCTGAGATAGCCTTGTTAATCGCTTTCGTGTCATCCGTCTTGCCATCGCCTTTTGCACCGTAGTCTTTGACGTTCCTGTAGGTCTTGTACCCGGGAACGGGACTGACCGGCGGGGCTCCAGAGTGAGTGATCGACTCCATCCAGAAGCTGCCTCCGGATTGACGCTTGGACAAGTCTTCGGAGGATGTGGAATTATCAGACGAGGCAAGGTATTCAGCTACCACAGCAGCGGCGGTGGCGACGCGAGGAGGAACTGCAGCCGGGGGAACCATGTTGCCGTTGCTCATCACGTTGGCTTTCGTTGCGATGCGCTCGCCTTTGGGTTTGTAGTAGTAGTTGTTTGTGCGGATGTTCTCGAAGCGGTTGGTGTTGTTTTTGGCCATCTGGAGCTGCGCAACTTGAACGATCTGTAGCGCGTGCTCGATGTCTGGGTTAACCTGCGCAGCTGCAGTGCTAACCGGAGTTTCAGTAGTGGAAGTTGTAGCGGAAGAAAGCGATATCGAAGAACTTGAGGTTTGATCCGTGCCCCCGAGCCGTGCCTCGCCGTCAGATACAACAGAGACATCTCGTCCGAGATTGCTGTGTGGTGATGCGCTCGTTAATAGCGCAGAAAGCCCTGCGAGGGCGATAATTAGATGCGATCTCATTCTTTCTCTCTTGCGAAATGAGTGACTGAGTTGAGGAAGAGAGACTTAACGAAGAGAAGGAAGAGTTAAAGATCAAGATCTACAGAAAGACTTCAGCGACTATATTTCAGTCAAACTTCTTATCGAGAATTGGACCTTGACACGGTCTGATAAGAGCTACCGCCGTTTCCGGAAAGTCCGGCTCCGAAGTCTTGGGCGAAGCAACCCAATCTCGTTGAAAGCGCGCCGGAAGTTGATTCGCGAACAGCACATGGATTCAATTCCAATTAGCGCCCCGTGGTAACTTTTTCCTCGTTCAGGGACCAAGACCCTCCGCCACCTTTCCTCAATGCAATTTGCCCTAGAACCTATAATTCTCACGATGTACTTTAATTTTAAAAGTCCAAACAACCTACCCCTCCCTGTTTGCTTGCTGAATTAACAAGGATAGCTCGGATGAACCTCAATTCCGAATCTTGCGGGCGAGAAAACAACCTTCCCTGCCAGATTACTCGCGTTACTTTCGGCAGGTTAGATAGGCGGGAAATTGATCAATATAAGTTCTATCTCTATAATCAGCAAGGATGTGAATTCAAGAGAACCTTAATATGTCCCCTGTCTGGACTCTGGAGTCGCAGACTTAAAACTTCCCAGTTGAAATTGTATTATATTTTCCGAGTCCCGAAAGAACTGGATTTCAAATAATTTTTAGCGGCGGTAGCGGCGCTCCACGCCCAGTCTCT
Source organism: Pezizomycotina sp. ARF18 (assembly GCA_002224055.1). Classification (NCBI taxonomy): domain Eukaryota; kingdom Fungi; phylum Ascomycota; species Pezizomycotina sp. ARF18. Next base: position 37,241 of record AZLU01000170.1, read on the forward strand.
AGGGGTCGAAACACCAAGACCGGCAATGAATACCCTACGATGGAAAAATGGAACAGAGTTTGATGATTATCAGGAAAGTAACAACACTCCAGTAAGCGCTAGTAGACTATAGGCCAACGAGTCGATTATCTGAATACAGTAACAATTCTCGTTACATGGAGTTGGCAAAGTATATGTCGAGATTCGGGTTTTTTATAATCGTAGTCTTCGCGGTCGCGGATGTCGGATGATTAATCTCGCGGCACTTTACAAGTCCAGAGCTTCAGTATCTTCCCTCGCAATTTCTCGTGTTCCATGAACCTCTCGATCCAGAACATTAATCTCTGAATTCTTCCATGCTCGCTCTTTCGCGCTCACGTTCATGCGTCAGGCTACCGAGACATCCATCCTAATGATGTTTTTAATAATGGAAGAATAATTCAACTCTAGATAACCATGACACGGAGGCCTTGAAGTCAGTCTGGGGCTCTTTTGTCAGTATATACGTATATTCATGTGCTTTGAAGGACATACGATAACGCTAAGGATCGAAATCATATGTTGTCTAATTGCTTCAACATGGCAATTCGCGATTCAACGAGCTTCAGCAACGATTAACTCTATTTCGAAATGTCTCGCATAGGTCCACAATATACACAAACAATTAAGCACATACACTCTGAGATATCGGTGGAACTTACAATATGAAAGCCTATTGTATACACCGTTCACAGTATCACAACGTGCTCGATTATCAAGAAATGTAAATTTGCACAAATTTTGCATCGCCTCGAAGGTAATCGTCTAATTTGTCTAAGGAATTGAATTTGTAGGAGATTAATATTGTTTAAATTATATGAAGATTGTATTCTATCGATAAATTCAAGACTTTAAGCGCGGAAAATAAGACACATGATATAAGAGTTTCTTTGACACTGATAATGATCCTGTCTATGGTGCCCATCCTAAACCTTGCTGGTGAGCCTCTTCATCTTTCTCTGGAATACCCCATGACTCAATTCTGATGCAGTCGCCCTCGTATGCTCCACCAAAAGTAGGTTTATCATTTGCCCCACCACAGGTCTTCTGTAGCTGCTGGATGTGCTTCAAACCGTGTTGCTCAGAGATTTTCAATTTTCCGGGCGGTGGGCAGCCATCGCCGCCGGCTCGGGTTAGCTTGAAGAAAATCCGGTCGCCGCCCTTCGGACTACACCATTCTCCGGCGGCCACACCGGCATCCGTTCTAGCGGCATGGACAAGTAGATGTACTTCGTTCGTCGATAGCGTAGTTGGAAACAAAGGACCACTCCGTGCCCATTGCGAACGACCACCAGCTTGCGTCAATGCCATGCCATCGGTCTTGCAGCTTACACCATCAACTTGCGGCGGCGGCGGTGGCGGCGGAGGAGCGGTCGTGATAGGTTCGGTTGAGGTGACCGGAGATGCGAAAATTTCCGGGTCTGGGAAAAGGAGGGAGGAAACGCGGCCTCGCCCATCGAGCGGATCGTGCTCCATAATTCCTCAGCGGCAGAAGTCACGATCTGGAACTCGCAGGTGTCGCCGCCCTCCTCTTCACCTCCTTCGTCTTCACCACCTTCCTCAGCGCCTTCAGAAACTTCCGCGACGCCTTCCTCTACGGTCGCTAGTACAACCTCGGCGCCGCTAGCGTCAATCGCCACGATCACGATAGACAGTCGCTACTACTGCGCCTGCGGCGACCACGCCCGCGGCATTCGTAGTCGCCGGACGAGTGCTGTACGAGGTGACCGTGCTAGTCTTGGTAGTAACCATTTCCGCAGAGTGCGTGATCGTCGTCGGCGTAGGGTGCGGAACGGGCGTCAGCGTCATGCCAAAATCAGGATCTTCACCGTGATGTTGTATTACTTGTGGCTTTGGTACCACTGTCGGCGCGTAGTCTCCGAGCGGTAAATGCTTGCAGACATCCTTCTTGACGCAGAAGATGACCGTGCCGACGTCTTGACGCTTCATCAGGTAGCGTTTGGTCTTTATCTTCTTGAAAGCGCATGCGGTAATTTGTGGTTTGCTGATCGGTTGGGGCATATCCTGTAGAAAATGGTCCCAAGCCCCAACCGAACCGGTCTCTCGAGGATCCTGGTATGCGCGTGCTTGAGACACATCGGGGAAGCTAATTAGGGCGCACCTAAGAGAATTTTCTGCCAGTCTGGCTTCATATTATTTTTCCGAGAACTCGAAGACGCAAGTTGATGAGTTGTTGTGGTTTAGTCTCTTGCTTTTGACCTTCAGGAACTAGCACTGACAGGTATCGTCCTTATAACTATCTACAGCTCCGACTAAACTTAGAGACTTTTAATGATACTACGTCTTTAGTTGCCGAGCAAGGAGCTGTATCATTATCGTTCTCCAGAGTAGGAGCAAGCTTCGGCACTGATTCCACTTGCCGAGTTTACAGCATGTTGAAATCTGCAAGGATACGCTATCCCGAAAAATATCCAAGCAAAACAAAAAAAGAAAAACCCAGTAATAGCGGGATCGTGGAACCTAGCTGCCCTTAAATTTCCGATATTTAGATTTTAATCGCTATTCTCTCCTTCGCCTTTCCAAGAGTAAGCAAGTTGAGGAGGGTTATAGTACTATACTGTATCTTGGCGTGTTCCAGAAGCCTTGTCTCAGGGATTGCTCGGTGCTTCTTGCCGAGATGGTTCTTCCGGAAGGTCAGTTCACTACGAAATCAAATCATAAGATGATACATTTCATTATAACCGTTGTTCAGGAATATTTGGAATCCATTTCAGAGGTAAGCATAACAAGAGCTCAATCATGTTTAAGATCGACTTTGATACTATACTATTCATGGTATTCGCGCTCACGGAGTTAATTATACCGTTGGGTATTCGGAAGAAGTCTTATCATGCAGTAGAGACACTTCACTACCTTGTTCCGCTATCGGTCGGCGTAATTACAACCTTCCAACTACCTATCGACCGATATAGCAGGCGCTCAAGGCCTTCCATTTTCGATCCTACGACTTAGCGTTCCTCGCCGCGGAAACAACCTAAAGACTTGTATCTGTAGATATTATCCAACGCCTTCGCCAATTGTTGAGTTTATAAGACGCGAGGTAGCGGGAGCGACGCATCTTGTAAAAAGATTGCCCGTGCCTCATCGAACGCACCCTTATTAGCGCTAGTGGCACTAGTAGAACCAAACTATAAAGCTCTTTACTGTCACTAAGGTAATTGCGCGATCGATCGATAATTACTTCCGTTGGTACGGAAATCCCCTTCGTTATATTTTCCACAGACGTCACCCTTGAAATCCCTTCAGGCACTTCGCTCATATACATTTTTCGGATGTTCTCAGACTTGGAATAGCTTGAAAATACAAGATGCGCGTCCATACACTTGCTATATATTTGCAACTTTCGCCCCTGCTCTCCTTGCAACACCATGCGCTCAGCTTTTCGTTGATCCACAATTCGCCAATGTCAATTTCCTAGATCCAGCCGCCGCCAATGGCCGTTGGACTATCGTCGATTTCACCCAATGCTTCATCCGCGCACAAAACGCCAGAGATACTACCAGAGGCGGAAGACCTGGAGCGCACTGGGAAGACGCGCGGATCACCAGGTCCTCTTGGGATTCAACTGTACAATCCGTCACCGATACAGTAAACAATTATTTCAACGGCGGCAGTGGCCAAAACGATATGCTATGGCTACGCGGCGATAGTTGGTCGCTCGCGTACTGGGGTATGGAGATTTTCAAGGGCTGCGAGATGGACGCTCAAAGGGACCTAAATACCCCCCACACTGCCGTATCAATCAGTAAGTCCTTGATCACTGCCACTTTATCGCCTTGAGCACTGTAGTATACCCTGGGACTACCGAAGCATTCATGCTCATAATCAAATAGTCCTTCCTGGCGCTGCGTCTCGGTTGCAAACGTTCGGAGCTTCGCCACAGAACGATGACGTAGCCGTAATTCCGAGATCGAAAGGGTGGCCGCGCACGTCTTTGGCCTCAGCGGGCAAACAGCGTTGACGGATTACGCGTGGACGAATTTCTCGATGCTCGCACAAGGTGTGGCCAAGCGTTTTGTTTCTAGCGTTCAGAATAGCGCGTGGGCGCTTGCGAACAGCAATGACCCTAATCACTGTATCGTCCTCGATCTTCGCAGCTTGACAAAATTCGGAAATAGCGACGGCAGGGACTTTCCGTTGGGCGGAAATAACAAGCGGAAACGCAGTATCGCGAATTTTCCTCAACCTCAGGCTTAACTACGCCTAGACAGAGGAACCCCAGTGTAATAATATCTGTAAAATAGATTACACCACCCTTTAGCCGGCCGTGTCCATAGTATGACACCGGCAGGAATAAGGGGGAAAACCATGAAGCCGCCTCTCCGAGTATAGGCTTCTACTAGCGATACTGCCATTGATGAACCACAATTGCTTGCAAAACGGTTTGCGATACGGAATATATTCATCTGAGATCGCAGCGTTATACACTAAATATGGAATTTATACCCACCTGTACCCCAGAACATACCAGCCAAAGGGCGAGGAAAAGTTACTACTTAAGGGATTGAAAACTTAAACAGGCATCGTTACACAGTGCGTAGATATACTTCCATTGTTCTCACTCTTTGCATCAAAATAAAACTGGGATTAAGACCCGGGAGGGCTTCAAGTTTACATCAAATCTGACCTATTTATCTGTCCGTGAACTTCAGTGCACCGGAAGCAGCCGACAGATCGATCGCGCAGTTTCTCCGTGGTTTATACGACAATGCCCGAGCCAGAAGCAGGCCAAACGTATTATATACAGGAAAAGGGGAAAGAAAAAGAATGAGAAAAGAACGCCAAACTAACAACAGATCTCGACTCTTGCGTAGTTGAATATATATCGTGCACCTTCCCTACGCGTCGATCTCTCTGAGGGCTATTCTGGAACATGAGTTTTTTGCGGCCACGGAGATATATCTTGATCGAGCGGGAGGAGGATCAAAATTCAGACCCATTCCGAGCCCGGATCGCGCACCAGTCTGTTTTTCCCGTCCGGCGTAGTAAGTCTAGATGAATCCATGCGTCGCGTTGAATTGTTTTGGCTGAACGGGGGCCAGGAACAGTAGCTCATTGGCTCGGCTTTCGCCTTCTCCTTGCAACCAAAAAAATAGCATCTGAGCAATTTGTGCGTAAAAACATCGAAAATTTCACAGCAGCACGGCGGATCAGGATGATTCCTCTCCGACCCAACAACCGTTTGACCAGTGCGCAACAACATAAAGAGCAATAAGCTTTCATCATGTTGGCGATAATACAAACTCACGATTAGCTCATTCACTTCCTGCTCCTCCGGGATAAGCTCGGTAGCTTTCCGAATTGCTACTTGCTCTACCCGGAGATATCCGAAGCAACAATGCGGCCGAACATCCGATGTTCGAAACAAGACTACAAACGTCCATTGTCATCATGGCCCCCCGTTACCCTCTGTCTTAACGCGCTCTTTCTGGAAACATGCCGATGCATGGCGCCGCGCGTCTGTGAATACGTTCCGCTGCCTCGTCGGTTGCACATCCGGCGACTTCTCGTCAATGTGGTTCCTGCAAGCCTTCTACCCCGGTCTCGGAGTTGGCGTTATCATGGGAACGTCAAGTGTGTATCTTCCTCACGCTCCCTGATAATAATAGCACTTCAGATAGCTAATAGACCATTCTCGAAGTGGTCGCCGGAATCTCTACCTCCCTCCTCCTCGAGACGCTCTTTCTCCGCTTCGGGAAAGATAAACTGCAATTGCGTCAAGCTGTGCGCATGGCGGCCGGGATGAGCCTTGTTTCAATGCTGTCAATGGAAGTCGCGGAGAACTTTGTCGATTATTCTATGACGGGAGGGTGGTAAACGTGGCGGACCCGTTCTTCTGGGTTTCCGCGGGAGTCAGTATGGGAGCTGGGTTCCTGGCACCATTGCCGTATAATTATTTCATGCTAAGGAAATATGGCAAAGCTTGTCACTGAGGATGATGCTTAAAGACTAGGGCACAATGGGAGATAAGTCCACAACGGAATAAGTCAATATTCGAATTCCCTTTGCATACACCGACTCCGATGAGATCATATGTATATATACATCATGTAATAGATTCGAAGTTCTATTCAATGTGCCCTTAAACTTATCCCCAAATCTCCATTTTCGAGAGAGCCACAGGTTTTTGCGTTCATTCATACCGCTCGCCCACTCTTATACTGATATTTAAGACCCAAAGACTATCCCATCGATCCCTTATATATTCCCTCCTCATATCATTTTAATAAACCAGCTTCGCCCAGCCTATTGCTGGTTGACGTACAGCGGGAACGAAGTGCCTGAACCTCGCATCCGAACCATCATGATTCCGCCCGTTGGTACGACGTCAACTCCCAGGCTGTTGTGCTTGACGTAGTTGCTGAAGTCCTGGATGCAAACGAGGATGATGATCAGGACGATGAAAATGCCTAGTTGCGACAACGCTTTGACGACTCGAAGAATATCTGGATGGGGTGGTGGGTGTCGCGAGCCATCTTGAATCTGAAAACGTAGGTTATGAACGAGGATGGAAGTTTGTCGAATGCTGGACAACGATGTCGAGGGAAAAATCGAGGGAGTTTGAACGCGTTCGTGTTTCGCCGATGGTTGAGAATGAGAGAAAAAACAATTGAAACGCTTCCAAAGGATCAGGATAGCTCCAGCCCCGATTTAAAATTTAGAAGCAACTGCAGATTGTAGTTGACCGGTCGCGTGTAACCAACTACCGATCGCCGGTGAACTTGAAGAAGCGGAACGATATCAGCGTTGCTATTTCCCCGCAAATATGGAGTCTCGGTTTACACGTCCATCATTTTTGGTAGTATGTTACCCCTGAAGTCTCAGCGAGACAAATTCACGTACCCACGGTTTTCAGACCGAATTCATTGTAGATTTTAATCCTGCAAACAGTTAGTAGGAGTACTCTGTGGAGTTTACTACCAAGATCTCCATAAAAGACCTTGCCATATCAGTGTAAACAATTGGTAATCTCCTGAATTGAATGCTTTGTATACTATTTCTTCTCTTTCGTGTCCGCGCGGATTGCAAACCTAGACCGATGAGGACATTCATATCGCGCGGTTCGTATATTCTCATTAGACCGGGTAGCACCAGGCCTTTAATTAGCTTAATACCGATATGGTCTGGCGCGCACGTGCATCTATCTTCTTATTCGCTAACTTCTACACGTATGTTTAGATGGATTTTCTAACTATCGAAGAAATCGAACTCAAAGAACGCTCTGCCACTAGGCACGGCGGAGTCGAGCGTTTTCACGTCCGAAATTTTCACGTACGAAATTTTCACTTCAAAACATAGCAAAATTTATGTGGAAAACGGCATCAATTTAAATAACGTACTAACACCCAGAACGCCATACCCAGGAAAGACAATGTCATGAGATATCATCATATAACAAAGTAAAAGAGAATAAACGAAACATTCATGAGTCTATAGATTTTTAGGGAGAAGTGGGAAGAAGGAAGGGGGAAGGGGGAAGAAGGAAGGGAACTTTGAAGGGGAAGGGGAAATTGAAGGAAGATAACAAGGCAAGGAAATGTCATGAGGGGAAGCGAAGAATACATTGCAATAGAAAACAGAAAATGCATCAAAACTCCATGAGGTGCGGTAAATGAAATAGAAATGCAGTCAAGAAATTAAAAGACAAGATAAAAACAATAGAAAGACGAATAAACACCATTTTCTGGAGTACCAAACGCCTTCCAAACGCCTTCCAAACTTCAAGTTCTTCTACATTCTGGTTCGTCCTATTCTCAGAGTTTCGTCAATTCGTAGCTGGTCGTGGTACTCAAGTATAATGACTTTAGAGCATGAAGGCAGCGGTGATGATGGCACTAGCCAGAGCAAAGGTGCTCCAAGCAACAACGTTCTTTGGGCTGTCGCTCTTCTTACCAGCGGTGCTGAAGCCGAGGACGCCATGATTGTGGTCACCGGCAGTTGGAGTTGCGTTTGCTTTAATAACAATCGAGTTAGCAACTAATCAATCAATCAATATATTAGAGGGAAGAGATATTTATCTACTTACCATCGTTGCCAGTCTTAGTAGCCGTGTGGCTGCTGTGGTGTCCGGAATGGTGGGTAGTCTCCAGGGTAGTGTGGCTGCTGTGATGGGTGTGGTGACCGGTAGAAGTAGCCGTGGCAGATGAGCTCGAGAAGGTGACGGTCGAGTGAGGCGTCGCTGCCTGGCGTAAGTGGTGGGGCTGGAGTGGTGGTGGTGGTGGTGGTGGTGGGACTTAGGGCTCGAAGAGGGTTCTGGCGTGGCGGCGGTTTCGGAAGACGAAGCGTCGGCGGACGTGGGGAAAGCCTCGGCGGATAAGGACTCGGCAGGGCAGAATCAGTGGAGGAGTCGTCGGCAGCAGAAGCGGCGTCATCATCGTCGGTTGAACGCTTCCGGAAGGTCTGGCCTTGAGCGCTACCCGTCGCATCCGATGCTCCAAGGGAGTAGCGCCTGTGGAATCCGAAGGTGTCATCTGACCACCAGAGACGCCTGCCATGCCCCCGTAGCCACTGCCCTGGGCATTACCGCTGCTGTACCGGCCACCCCGTTGCCAACACCTGCCGCTCCGTCGGTGCCTCCGCTGTTGCCGTCGCCTTTTTTCCCACCATGGTGAACAGCTGACTTAACAGCTTTCTTCGCAGAGCTACCGCCCGATTTAATAGCATGCCCAGTCTGGGCCAGGGCGTTTGAGACAACACCACGATGTCCATCTTGATCACCGCGGCGCTTCAACGCTCCATTAGCATGATTATGCGGGGAATGGGGATCGTGCTCCGTTGAGCCATCAACTCCATGTCCGCCAACGCCTGCGGACGAACCCTGCGCATGCTGGTGATCGTGCTCGAGTTGCTCTTCGCTCTCGTTCTCACCGGGTGGCCTCCAGCAGCTTGGTTGCCAGAGTGTGCTGTATGATCAGGTCCGTTGCCGTTGTGTTGATGTCCGGAAGTTGAATCTGTAGCTTCGTTATGATGGTGACCAGATCCATTCTGAGAAGTTGCGTGCGTACCGTCGATGTGGTTGTGTTCGTGGTGGGAAGGGTCTGATCCTTCATGATTCGGTTATTGCGGCGTCGTATAGCCGCCCCGCTCGGATCCGAAGGGGTGCCCATCGCGCCGCCCATCGTTTCCATATTCAGGTCAGAGGAAGCTCCCGGAGTAGCGTCGAGTGAGCCTGCCGCGGTCTGATGAGCGCCAGATCCTGCACCCGCGCCCTGGTGGTCATAATGGCCTTGGTGGCCATGGTGATTTGCGCCCTGTGCATGTGCGTCCTGGCCGGAGACGCCGGCAGACTTGGAGGTCTGGTCGTGGGCGTTAGACGATCCCTTGCCAGTCCCGGTATTGCTCCCTTGATGACCATTCACATGCCCTTGGGCGTTGTTGGATCCGCTGGCGGCGTTAGAACCGTGGTCGTTTCCAGGGCTCCGGCGTCTCATTTGAGCTTCCGGTGCAGGCTCCTGAGAGGAGGCCTGAGCAAGGTTGGGGTCAACTCCGTTGGGGTCGGTGCCGTCGGAAGAAAGTCCCTGGCCGGGCGTTGAGCCCGCAGATCCGGTACCCGCGTCCTGCTGATTATTCTGCTGCGCGTTGCCTGCATGAGGTCCGTGGTTGTGATGATGACCATTACCATTGCCTTTGCCGGTGTGATCGCCTTGGGTGCCGGTACCAGCGCCCTTGCCCTGATTATGGTGATCCTGTTTTCCGCGGCCGGTTCCCTGGATGTGGTTAGGATCCTTTGTAGGGCTGGAGTTGGTTCCGGCCGTGGCACCCGAAGTGCCGTCTTGGCCAGGGCTACGACGCCGCATCGTGTTACCGACAGTGGGGCCCTCAGTGGCGACGGCCGAGCTATCTGCCATACCGCTGCCTTCGTCGAGTCCGGATGGGGCTCCCGGCGTGGGTTTCGAAGTACCAGATCCTAGGTGGCCGTTCGCACCATTGTGGTGTCCGTCGTGCCCGTGACCTCCAGCGCCGTGGTCGAGGTGCCCCTTGTTGGCATCGGTCTGGTGACCGTCCGAATGTCCTTTATCGTGCTGGTGTGGGCCTTGGTGTGGGTTATGTTCGTGTCCGTTGCCAGCGGTGGCAGGCGTGGCATCATGAGGTCCACTAGGAGAGCGTCGCATATTCTGGTTGTGGGGATGGGGACCGTTCTGAGCTCCGGGAGCTGAGCCTTGAGATCCAGGCGCGCCGTTGTGGCCGTGGTTGTGAGGACCAACGCCGGCATTAGCTCCAGCTCCATGGTGCCCGGGGGCGGTGTTTCCATGGTTGTGAGAGTGTCCAGGCCCATTAGCGCCTTGCGCAGCTGGAGCCGCCTGGGAATCCATGGGGTCCTCAGAGCCCACCGGCTCGGTAGCTCCTCCTGCTTGCTGAGCATTTCCAGAGACTTGAACGTTACCCCCCACTGAATCAGTTGGGCCTTGGCCGCTGACAGTGGTGCGACGCGCGAGGGTTCCAGCGCCGCTACCGTCCGCGATGGCAGCAGCATGGACGGAGAGAATGAGGCCAGAGGTGGCGGCCAAGTAGAGAGCTTTGGAGGGATGCATTTTGTAGTGAAGAGGTAGGTTAAAATGGTTTTGAAGCTAGAAGGAAGTGTAAAGAGCTAAGGGGGCTGTCGGAAGACTGAGATGGATCGAGAATGAAATCTGAGTGAGAAATGTAGCGGAAAGCAGTTAAATGCGCTATGATAAAAACGAAGATATGTAAGAGAGTAAAAGTGAAGTGGAGGTAAATCCGAAGACTTATGTATGTCGAGATAGAGAGGTTGTTGTAATGCTGAAGACTGAATCCAGAGATCGAAGCCGAATGATGATGATGATAATGATGATGTTTTTTCTCTCAATCTCGGGGACGGAAAGACGGTTTATATCCTTCGACTTCAACAAGGAAAACTATAAAACAGCGTAAAGCTGAAGTACTTTGTGGTTAGAGCCCTAGTATGCAATACTATTAGATTTACTTTGCCTTCATCGGCGGTGCAGGCTGTGTCTGACTTCAATTGCGATTATCGGTCTAATGTCCGATGGTTAGTGCAATCTATCCTGGAAGAGCGTCTATGTGCTTTCCCACGCCCATGGCATGCTACGCTTAACGCTACCCAAGATTCGATGAGCCCCATAACTACTGTGGCCCGTCGCTCTAATAGCAGTTGTTGGAACAGTGCATAAAGTGGCAATAGCAGGACTGGTTCTTGCGCCGCATCAGTAATATGGTAAACGATAGCCTTATGGTTTTGCCGTAGTAGATGCAACACGTTTTGTTGAATCGCATAAACTACTCCCTGTACTACGCCGCTGCCATGGTAGGTGAGCCCAGACTTCTAATCGAGCTAACCGGAGCCAGCCCTATGGCTATGTACATCGGTGGTTAAACGCACATCTTTTCATATCAAGACTCTACTAGAGATACCCGATATTATGGATAGCTAGTGTTTTGCTTGTCCGTCAATTGGCAATTGGGGAAGGATAATTGCCCGGGCAGTACTTGTAACGTGGTTCATGCGAACGTTATGCCCTAGATACAACGTCCAATTTGCATTGTGTCTGGCTAAGCGCCGCTAATCGTGGTGGCGCCTGCCAAGTCCTATAAGGCCTATAAGGCCAAGTCAACCCCACACTTTCCCAAAAATCTAAGGCTAAATTTAAAGATACACTAGCATGTAGTAAAATGGCGTCTAGTCTAGTAGCAGCAGTAGGGCATGAAACAGGTAATTAACCTTGTGGCTATGAAATCAACGGGACGGTAAGCGGATGTCTGGGCGGGGTTTCGCTTTCGCTAAGCCTGGTGCAGCGTTCCCGGACAGCCATCTCCGCCTTGTTTGTATTTGAACCACCGTTAGCTTCTCATGCAAGTATTGGAAGTTTTTGAGACTAGCCTTTTCTGTTTCTGAAGATGCCGTTTCAAAAATCTGAAGAGGGCACAGGAGAATGTGGCTTCCGTAACATTGAAAACGATCGTCCGTGTATTGCGCGTTGCTGTGATAGATCACCGGCCGTCCTTACTAAATCAAGATCATGGAAATACTCGATTTCCGGGTACTTAGAGAAGTATTAGACTGACAATCCAAAGCACGGTTAATCTAATTATCCGCGTCCTTAAGATAGCTCTTCCGTCATGGCTGAGAAAAAACATCGGAAACCTAAGGATCAATGCATCGTCTCTACCGGTAAATAATCCAAATCTAACGACATGCGTTCGTTGAATGGTCTTGCTCTCAGCCAGCCTCCCAACTCCATTTCTTGCTTTAGATCCTGATCGCGCTCAGCACCGGTAGATTCGGCGGTGTTCTGTTATATTGCCGGAGGGCACTGTTTTCCGTGATGGTTCATAGCAAGCCTCTCAGGCTTGATCATCGTGATTTTATCGAAACTCCTGGTAATGAAGCCATAGCAGGCATGAGGACTACATGAGTTCAGACTGATAAATGGCAATTTACTTAAAATCTCCCGCAACTCTCGAACCCTTCAACAAAGCCCAATTTCCCAAAGCTTCCCATCATTTACGTCTCAAGGGTTGTGATCAGATCTTATTCTACTAGACAAATGTTTCCCAGTTATTTCTATTAGCATCAACATCTTCAGCGCTTCTTTAAATCCTCCGTCAGTCTGATAATTTTTCTCCCGCAACGAACGAATAGCTATGTCTAACCCAAAGGCCGTCACTTCCTCGGTAACTCCCGGACATGCAACCGTCGATAACAAGTCGCCCACCAGAATCAGAATTCCTTCCACAATACGCCGCCGCCTTACAATCCCCAATCTCCACCGACAACACCCCACACTAGTCCCGCGACCGCTCATGGTGGTAAAACCCCGTAAATTCCCCGGGAGCAAGCCTGTAGCAGTGACCGCGGGTGGCCCAACCTAGCTAAGACCGCGGGTGGCCAGCCTCCGTCGAGTGCTCCTGGCAGCAAGCCTCCCACGACGGCTCATAGTGGAATTCTGCGAGCGCTGCTGGGGCAAGCCTCCGTGAATAACGTCGCCGGTAATGCCCAGTCGCATCCTGCCGGGGCGGCAACCCTCACCCAAATGTTTCTACAGGCAAACCTCACCCAGATACTCGAACGTCAAGCCTTATATGAACGCACCCGGCTCAAAGCTTCCCGCGAAAGTCGGTTCTCTTCCTAACATCGTCGTACAACAAGGTCAGTCGTCCAAGGCCTACGAGCACGCCACCCAACTACCCCGGGCGCAGCCTTAGCGTCGCCCAGTCCGGCTGCTGCAGAGGCTTCTTTCAACATAGGGGGTTCTTTCAAGATGGGTCTAGTAGTCCCGCTTTCGGGTCGGCTTCGCGACGACGACGGCTACTGACGCAAGCCCGACGACATTACATACGAGCGCCCATGGCACGCCAACGCGGGCGCGGGCGGCAATGGAGGAATCATCCTACGGACGCAGCTCCCGAGGCAAGAATGGGAGGTCTCACGAGAAGGTGACGGCGATAACGAATCACATATTTTTGAGCGCTGCTCCGAGCGTATATCTCACGCCTGGCAGTCTGGCCTTCCTTGGTGCGGCTGCTACTTTACCGTGGATATTGTGATGATTCTGTTTGCGATTCGTGTATTGGGCGTTCTAACGGCTTGACATCATGGTTTATGATTTGTTATATATGGATTTTGTTTGGAGTTTCGGAGTTCTTCACTTGTCTCAATTGCTGTTTCCCATACGTGTATCATCATGTTTGAACCCACCCCCCCCCCCCCCCCCTTTTAAATTGATACATTATTACTGTACTATCAGTGAGTCAGTGTAAGTACAATTTGAAATAAATTATCCTCGTAGGGCGTAGGCTATGGCCTTGAAGGAAGAATAGTAGTCTTTCGGAAAAGGCTGCAGTGTAAAATCATCAACGTGAAGTGAAACGTCAAGCATGGAAGTACAAGAAACGGCGAAGGAGATCGCGATCGTAACAAAATTGGTTGGAGATTAAGCCGGTCGACATCATGACTCCGATAATATCATCGCCCTTATTGAGCTATCGGAATATAGCAAGTCGGTAGGGCTGTCAGTGTTCGCAATGATTCTTAGGCTCCTCTCACTCACAGCCTTCGGGCTCTGAATCGGCCGTACGACCAGCTGGCCGCACTTGCGAATCTACCCGGACAGACTTGAGGTCCCCACCTTCCGAGCTAATCTCAATGGAAGCCGTAGCTGCTTCCTTATCCGCAGCAGGCGCCACAGAAATATCTGGGGACGACGGCACCAATGTTACAATCGTGTTAGCCGCCTCGATATCTCCGCTTTGGGCACGACAGTGCGCATTTCAGCTGCCTCGGCCTCATTGCTAACCAACCGCGGTGCCCATCTCCTCGCCAGCGGCCTCCAAGCCGGTAGACTGGCGCAGATTATAGCGACCTGGGGCTCGATGTCACCCATCAGGGTCAAGGTACCACCATGAACTCCTGAAGCGTCAGCGTGCCGACCCAAGCGTTGTAAATGTAGTACAGCTTGACCGCTGCGGCAGCGCAACTGATCAGCGCGAAGCCGAAGATGGCGACGGACCAGTTTCGGTCCTTTTTCGGGACGGGGAGCTTGAAGAGGAGTGGTAAGGGGATAAGCCAGAGGATGAAGTCCGTGAAGACGTTGACAAAGCCTACGACTACTAGGACTAGACCGCCGTTGTTAATGCACACTGCGCTCATGGCGGTCCACCAAAGGATTGGCTTGCAGAGGAAGATGAAGCCGAAGAAGCCTGTGATGGAAGACGTGGTGATGAGTGTGAAGGTTGCCCAGACGGCGATGCGTAGAGGGCGCCAGTTAGTGAGTTGGTAGTAGAAGGGAGGATGGAAGTCTTGATCGCGAGCAACATGATCAGAACCATGAGCCAGAGGGCGAAGGAGTACTATAGGTTTGTTATACATGTCAGTTGGGGTATTACAAGGTGATGATGGTTTACGTCGCGTAACAGGGCTACGGTATCCAAGGGTGAGAACCAACCTCTTGGGACTTAACGTATTGGATGTTCGTCAGTCCCCAGTAACCGAGGTCTGGAAGGTAATAAGTGTAATCTATTTCGGACATTTGAGTCAGTTTCATAATCCGTGGTACCAAAGCTGGGAGGTCTCGGCAACATACTAATCCATGTCATCCAGACAAAGGTAAGGGTAACTGCCGTTCCTACTAAATCGCCCAGTCCGACATCAAGAGGCCGCCATGATGGTATGGCGGGAGTAGATCCTGCCGGCGACGACGATGAGCATGAGCGCCATGAGAATGAAAATAACGGCATCGAAACCGGGCGGCGTGACAGTCTCGTCCTTGGTAAGTACGGCAGTGTGCTATTGAGGTAGTCCACGAAAGCCTGAAGCCCTTCGCCGGCCGCGCCAGGGAGATAGCCTATAGTTGCAGCCGATAGGGCCGCCGCGGTGTCGTCGGAGCTACCTAAGAAAGTAGCGATCTGGTGATTCGTCGCATTCGGATTACGTTGAAAGAATGCAGCGGCGTCTGAGATCAGTTTCCCTCCGGTCTCATGGAAGTACTTTGGGGCGGTAACCATAATTACGCTGAATGCGTATTGGATTGTAAGGAGTTCGGGGCCCGTAAAATTCATATTGGGCTGTTACGGCGGAGTCTGTGTAGGCAATATGAGTGAAGAGATATAGTGCAGGGTTTAATTCCCCACAACGACGTAGTAGGACGATTTATATATTAAGGTTAGAGGAGCTGAGGCGAGGATGATGATGGTAGAACAGCCAGGGTTCGGGGCTCGAGGGTTCATTAAATATTAAAAATTCTTATGGTGTTAGTATTTCCAAAAAATCGAGAGTTCACGATGTATCCATGGGCTCGGACGTTGTTAGAAGAACATTACCTGGTATTGCTGAAGGTCTGAAGAAATCAAGACAAAAACCCCCACTCCCATCCGACGGTTCATTCCGTTTCGGCGGTTCAAGTTAGATGCTACAGTACACATCCATATATATCCAACAGATAATTTAGACGTGCAGGTGTCGTGGCTGCAGGGTTCTTCCTGATGTAGTTAACAAAATCACCCGCCTTTTTTCATGACATTTAATTTAGCTGTTGAGATGAGGTTCCTATCTAGAAAAGTTTTTCCGCAGAAGTACGCCTTCGTATTTGCATACTTACAGATACACATTCATAAGATATCTCAACAATGAAACCCAGATTTCTGAGCAACCATGCTAGGCTTTCATTCAAATTCTATGAATATAAGTCAGAATCGGTAAAGAAACCCTGCTGAAGACTGCACGGAACAGGGGAGGGAGAAGCGCTACCATTGGCCGAGTGTGTTCCCGCGCTGCCAAGTCTGCTGCAGTTGGACTTTTTGGGGGTCAGTGAGCGCAATTAAGCTAGCGAGGTAAAACAGCGATCCTGAATCCTGATAGGCTGAGTCCGTACAGTACACGACCAGAAGAACCCACCACCTTGCGGAGGCTTGTTGAGCACCAAGGTGTAACATTGCTCTGCACCCTAATATGGTTAGAACACAGGAAAAAAGTGTTCCCGTAAGATCTAAACCAGGAAATAAGGGCAGAAACTAGGGAAGATCACGTCTAAATGTATACACCCGCTCTCGAAACGAATACTATCTGCCCACGAAGACGAACGCCCAATAAATAGAGTTGTGCTCAGATGCAGGGTAAGTCGCCGTTGTGGTGTTCGCGACGTATTTCTGCTGAAAACATAGCGAGAGCCCGAGGTTCAAAGTTCATAGAAATGGCACATTCATATCTATGTCCGTCTATATTCCTTCTAGTAATTTACGACACGGGCGTACTCATTATCAAAGAAAACAATAAACGTGGCACGTTTAAATTACCGCTTGCCCTACAAGATCTGATCTTCGCGTGATAATAAGCTCTGTTGAGGGAAGAAAAGTTGAGAAGCGCTTAATATGAAGATCGGGTAGAATTCTGGTGCAATGCTACATAAATATATCTGAGAAAAGGCTAAGATCCACCACCACGAGCAAGCGGAACGGTAGCAGTGACCCAGAGGCCACTGTTACTCTTCGCCCTTAATTTCTATACATCTAAGGGCAATACAGGGTAGAATCCTCCTTGCTGATCTTTTCTATTTCTACCACGATTGCGGCGGACATAAAAGTGGTGCCAAGCGAATCCCCATTTAGGCTCCGATCGCTAAAACCAACCTGCAGCAACAATAGAATTAGAATGTTGGCGTGCACGGTCATCAAGGAGAGATTGGTTTCAGTTTTCTAGTGGGGAAGAAAAAATTCCGTAGATTTATAAGACTTCAAAGAACAGATTTCCACTGGGGTTCGCTCACCTAAACAATACCTTTGTGTTCCTTTACCTTTTTGTTGGAGATGCGGCGCGTTGTTCTAGATTCCTGCCTGCATGCAAGTAACTGGTCCAACAAATTTATACACAGTGCATGCATTTCGGCTTTTGACTAAGAGCCACGCCCAGAGCTCGGACTCTTCGCTTGGGTAACAACCGCTGGCTGTAAGAACGATCCTTTATACTACTTAATAGTCACTGAGTGTAGTTCTCCTTCTCCTTGAGAAAAGATTCAGGGTCCTGTTGCGGCGCAGATCTTCAGAAAACATTCAAATGCATGAGATGTGTACCTAAGTAAACGCATTTACAATTTGTCATGTCGTAAGAAATCCTTCGGTGAGATGTAATCCGAGCTTGGAATAAATTCGAGAGTATTTATTGTTCTTCAGTCGTAGATTAATAGCAATATGGTCGTCTTATCAGCCTTTCAGGCAGTCAGCCAATCGTGTATAGGCGTATTCAATGGAAAAACTCACCTCTTCCGGAGGAGTTGTAGACTCGGAGGAGATACTACTGTGTATAAAGTGATTGATCAAAGACGCGGAACCCAATAGATTCGGTAACCACCGCTTGCATTTTTTCCACCGACGTCTTCGAGCACCGATTATAATAGTGCTACGCCTTGATAGATTGAATTCATAAAGTATCCTCCGTATAGTTAATGTTCATTTCGGGATAAATTTTAGAAGTGGAAGCCCCCGATGTTTAAGGACAGCTTGGTATACAGAAAAGTGAAAGTAAGGACTTACAAACGAGGGCCCATATTCAAGGCCTGCGCATTGTATGAAGCAAAAGATGGGTGAAAATTGCAAATTAAATGGATTTGGGTCCTATTAACGTCCAGTACGAAGAACTTTGGTTCATTACTATGAATTTGGAAAAGGCTTAGACTGCGAATTTGTGCAATCCACATCTACAAACAGACCACATTTGCTTACCGGCAACGCTTTCCCTCAGATGAATGATATCGTAGATTCCAAAGGCTCAGGTCTTAACAACTGGAGCGGGCACCCAGCGGCACTGAATGGATTCTTGTTCGACCTGCTCGGTTAGCGGTCTGGTTTCGAATTGGACCGATCCAATAGCTAATCGGATTTCCAGAATAGTATAGCGCATAGGGTTCTGGCTTAGCGCGCGATCGACGTTGGATCCGAATCTGATAATCGGGAGATGGGCATCCGCATCTGATAAGCGAGTTGTGGAAGCGGCGGCCGGCGGAGAATGGAATGTATTATCCGCGCATTTACCAGTCAAATGTTCAATCGCTGATCGCGAACCCGCCTCTATAGAGTAGTAGGATGGAATGTAATATAAAAGGCTCCCCTTCGGCTGCTTGTTCCTCTTTCGATTCATACTTTCTCATTGTACCTACTTCGTACTGATTATTGCCTTCGAAAAGCTTGCATACTTTCAAATTGATGCCGCTTCTCCGTTCATCCTTAGTTTACACCAGACCATTGTATCGTACTTCCCTCGCTCGAGTTTTTAGCTGTCACTTGTAACCCCATCAAACAAAACATCCGAAGCGTGATGTCTCGCTCAAAAGCCGCAGGAGAAAACCCTACCTTCGCTGAGGCTATCACCACGGTCACGATGAGCTCAAGTATTATCACAAAAAGATAACTTCTCCAGGAGCCGACGAAGACACCAGGAAAGGTACAAGAACGCCTTCACGTGGGAGCTTGCTCGTCACTCTATTGGCGAGGAGCTCGTCATATACCCCATGTTCGAAAAGTTCCTAGGTGCCAAGGGAAGGAGATGGCGGATAAGGAAGAAGGCAGCACGCTGAGTAAAGATTATCTGTAATCCTCTCCTGAACTCGAGCTAACGTTGGTGTAATCTCTCTAGGTCAAAAGAGCTGTTGAAGAAATGGCAAAACCTCAAACCGCAGGATCCCGAGTTCATGTTCAACCTTGGAGAAGCTTTGGGCGGCCCGCTGACGAGCATATGAAAGAGGAGGAGAACGATGATCTTCCCACTTTGGAGAGGGCGATTGGTGATCATGATGAATGCGTTTCATCTCGGTAAGAGCTTCAACAGGACCAAGATGTTTGTTCCGACACGATCGCACCTTCTTGCGCCAGATAGCCTCCGTTTGAGACTGTTGCTGCTCTTCTCGCAGCGCCCATGATAAGATTTCGGATTTGTTTAGGAAGTTTCCGAAGGATACCTGAAATGAATATTCTAGAACTACATAATCCTATTAGTAGCTAGTTGTTCAAAACCATACAGAATTGGTCGATCGGGCAAATGAAAATCTAAACCTGCATAAAAACGTGTAATATTGATTCCGTTGTCATGATGAGTAATTAATAAAACTGCGCATCTGATATTTCCGGTTAGAATATCTCAGAGACAGATACATCGGACTTGCTTTGCATCATGCTCCTTGTTTTCACCATATCCGAGTCCCTTGGCTGGTGTGGTGCGGAGTTTCTAAACCGCCGCAAACCATCATAAAAAGATGTAAAGAATAGTGAAAATGCAATTAAAAAAAGGAACAGAACGCCTTCAAGCGGGTGCGGCCATGATAGAGATGAAAGAAAGAAGATAATCAATCAGAAATGGTTTGTAAGATAGTAGCGAAAATAGGAAAAAAGAGAAACGAAGATTTCCAAATATCATTTGTACAGAGGCCCATGAAGGACAACCCTTTTGTAGTCCTTTCCCTTCCGACTCGGAGGTTCGGAGGCGTAGTATACGAGGTGGAGCGACCCATCCCCGTATTTCTTGCCTATGTGTATTTCAAATGTCGTGAGTTAGTAAACCGTTGAGACTTGCCGTTGGTACTGCTTAAGTTGTGTGAGTCGATCGATGGATTAACCATGGGAAGGAAGTATGGAGACTTACAATACAGTGCGCCACTAGCGGTTCGATAAATTTCAGCGGTGTATCATTGTCATTATCGTCATTCTCATCGTCCGACACCTTACAAGAGAGGCTACGTCCAACAGGCAAATAAGTTAGTAGCGACTTCACGCAGAGCAGCATTATCTAACGTATCAATACAGTAGAGTTAAGACCTCGAACATATTATACTTAACAGCTCCTTTTTGGACCACCAGCCTTCAATCCCACCGGCCTTGAAGCGCCTTTTAGCCACAATGCCCGAGGTGTCGAATCTTGAAACCCAACTAGAATATCGCTGGTGTATTCGAACGCCAGGTCTTGCAGCTTCCTGTCTTCCTGCAACGAAAAGCAGCAGGCCATCGCTAGGTTGCTTAGGGGAGTGAGGGACTCCGTGCGACGACGGGACAATCTGCAAATAGTACGAGGGTGTACTGCCCGTGCGGAAGAAAATTTAGAGTAGAGGTCAGGAATACGGCAGAACTGTTATCTCGGATGATCACTAGAGAAACAAAAAACACGTTGCAGGTGACGTCGCTTAGCGTCA
The DNA here is from genome assembly GCA_002224055.1 of Pezizomycotina sp. ARF18. Classification (NCBI taxonomy): domain Eukaryota; kingdom Fungi; phylum Ascomycota; species Pezizomycotina sp. ARF18. The sequence goes on from AZLU01000170.1 coordinate 57,928, forward strand.
GCTCTTGTTACCATTGCGGTTCTAATGAAAATGTAGTTCGTGACGGAATATGTAAGCTAAGGAGAAGAGATAACCTACCGTTGAAGTTCCTGCCATCCCCGCGATCGCGATGAGTCTATTAGTGCCCCTGTACTGTCTGTACGGAACAGCCTTTATCATGAACGTAACCCCTGATTTATCCCGTTGTGGAGCTTCGCTGGTCGACTTCGTAGTGGCTGCCGGGTCCGACCTCCATCCGTCGTGGATGCTGGTGTAACCTCCACGACGGCGGGCCAGCATACTGAGACGGCGAAAGAGTTTTGTGCCCTTTTCTTCCTTTTATCATCCTCTTCGTGAGCTTTCCACTCGCGAAAACGTTGTCGCCATCCTTACTACGAGTCAATTTGTTACTTCCCGCCCCGCAAAACTTCCCTCGAAAACCTCTCCCTCTTCAGCCTTGTATTCTGTAGCATCATCGTCATCGTTATCATCATCGT
>AZLU01000170.1:59038-92127 GCA_002224055.1 Pezizomycotina sp. ARF18
TTGCGTTCTCGTTGCTATTCGAGGTCACAACTTAACATCACTGAGCAAATTTGGCTCCAGTGGAGGTACCTTAGCTTGAGTTGGTCCACAGTGGTCTCAGAGCATCACAGTCATTGCCTAACAATCGGTCCTCTGCTTAGACAGGCGTGATTTATCCTAGATGGGCCTACAAACACCAGCAAGCTATAATGCTTCCGTCACGTAGGTGATCACCTAGACTCCCACCGGACTGAACTTGACAATTTAGTTCGGTGAGTATACGTCGCATTCTCAATCATGATATCTTAAGATCCAGCGCGTATTGGAAGACTCATATTGGAGTGTATAGTCTTATGCTAGTATCGTAGAGTTGGAGCAAGCGGCTGCACAAGCAAGTTTGCTGGTTATCACATATGTGCATAATTCAAGAGAGCATCGCTTTTCTATGAAATAAGGGCCAAACAGTACTCAAATTCTAGAAACTTGAAACCTAGACTGATTTGCAACATTTGAAGGTTAGTATCAACGATTTTGCTACTAGAGCAAATTGAATTTGTTATATCAATAAATTGTGCCAATATTGCGCTAACCTGCAGAAACAAAGATTGCACGCCCGTCACAGTACGTGCATGTGGACTAGCTGCTATGATAATATGTGATACACAGAGCGATCAATTTCACGGCCGGTAGTATTCCTTTCCGGCCGGTATCGAGGCAAATCAAATCTCCTCCGCCATCTTGAGGCGTCCGGAGATTCAAAAAAAAAAAAAAAAAGTAACCGGGAGGTCCGTTTCCAATCCCGAAGTGAAATATACTCTAGAGGTCGCGATCACAATCATTGACGAAGGAGAAAAGGCTATGATTCATCCTTGGCACTCGTTCACAGAACGGGCTGTACGACGTGAAGGAATATATTGATGATTTAAATCTCCAACTTGAATCCCATGGGAGAAATAGAGAATAAAGCAATCGAATCGCGGTGTCCTGTTCGCGGCACATGCGATAATAATAATATCTTAGTCGGATCAAGAAGTTAAAATTTATAATACCAACGTATCGAGAAGCGGTCAGGAATTCGAGCCGCTAGGGTTATATTCCCGTGCTCATTAGCCGAAGTTAGGAACAATTTCGCTACCAGAAAGTTGAATTGGCAAAGTCTTGTGAGGAGCTCCGCTCTCTTTTCTGACAACCCCTTTTCTGACAACCAATAGTCACAGACCCATCGTGTGGGAACAAAGTCAGACAACTCTTCCCTTTCCTGAATCTGGATATTCGTGGCGTTCTTTCATGTTTACCATTTTCTTTCACGGCTTTCTGATGTTGGGACGATGGCTCTGCTTTTAGCGCGAGTTTGCTTGGCTTTGAGGTTCAAAATATTTAAAAAAATTTTTTTTTTTGTTTTGTTTTGTATAGGGAATTGTTACTTTTGCTGTTTTTGAGGTGTCGGGCGCCTTTTTACCTCGGGGTTGGTTCCAAGTGTACAATATTTGGCTAAATGCCGTGCTGGGGGCCGGTCACTCTTTCTCTCGGTGGAGCTAGCCTCTATTGGCCAAACAGGAGTCCCATCGAATTTCACCGCTTTAAGTTAAGGCAACCGACACGGTGGCGTTTTTTTGCACCGAGCTTCGGCAAGTCTCTCTGCCCATCGCGAAATCAGGGGCAAACTATAGCGTTTCCCCATTACACTGGCACCGCTGACTCGGGGGGTGGTGGAGTCTCGATGGTATGCTTTTTTGAGACACTCTAGTTTTTCTTTGTCTGCATTGCATGAATGATGACCCCACGTTACCACAGCCTTTCGCGTGCTCTAAGCACCTTTTTTATTGGACACTTTTGCCAAATAAGGGAGCGAATCGAGAGAATTGCCGGTCGTGGTGGAGACCCCAAGGCCTTTATTAATGGCTCGGAGCCCGCAATCAGTGAACTTGAGATCCTCTTCCCAAATTCGTTCGTAGCGAGATCTGGCTTCAAAAGCTGCTCCAGCCTCCAGGAAATCGTCACGAAGTCTTAGCTTAGGAGATCCAATTATCTCGCCGGGAAAGCCGCAAGTATGGGGGTACGATATTATTGGAATCAACCTAAAGGCTTTTTCATCTTCGGGTGCATACTGGTATGAGTTTTGGTCCATAAACAAAGACTCTATTTAAATTGCGTTGCTGATCACGACTGCTCTTGATAGTCACAAATGCCTTGACAATAATATCAGTGCTATTGAGTAAACGTTCCATCTTGTCTGCTTATTGTTTGCTGTGAAATCAACTCCTCATTGCTGACTGGAATAGCCCGACGGCTCATACACTTCGACGTTAAAACATTCAGCATAACAAGATGGCGTACGTTATTATATTTTTTTATCGCCCATTCCAGTCATCTCAAGTATTGTTACGTACACGAGAACTAATATTTCGAATTTCCCCCTTAACAGTCGTTCTTGCCGTTTACATCGACTCGTATCTCTTTCTGATCACTTCTACAACGTTAAGACTTGGGTGGGGCTTAATAGCCCGCGGTCTGTGAGGTCACGATCCTGCTGTGTCTCTTAACGTATATGAGCACCAAAATTGTATGTTTTTTCCCGATCATTCTCCAAGTTGCAGCAGTGTTTTCAAGTTTACCCTTCGCGTATCTAACGAAACTTGCATGTAGATTATATATTTTTCCTGGTCGAAAGAGTGTACATGTTCGCTCCAAGTTACCTCGAAAGAAAGACAACTATACCTGTTCAACACGTTTGGCGTGCTCCGTAAGCCACAACATCCTCTATCAAAAGTATTTAGTTTGCACCCTTTCAGTGCCTGACCGTCAACCATAGTACCCTTTGGCACGATCGTCACTCTGGCGTTTGTGTATCGTATCGGTCACCTCGATCACGATGGCCAATGTAAGATCGGAATGGGCTTCCCGCCAACATCCGTTACTCCTCTTCGACTCTACGTGAACATCTACTTGACGTCCTCTTCCTTGCGCCACTGCTCGGTTTATATCAGTTCGAGCAGGCGAACCCGCGCTTGCGCTTGCTTGCGAAGCGCACGTTCATCGGCAGTTGCCTCACATTGTCGACCAGCATCGCAAACCTGATCGCGCTCGCGACGCAGATCCGTCATGGCGGAGAACATGCCTGGATCTGCCATCTTTCTTGTACAGCGGACATCATCTTCGCAGCGATAGTACTGCACTGGATCACGAGCAGCGACGTCGAAGGGAAGGCCCGGCCGGCGCAGCCTGCAGCGCCGGAGAACTTCCAGTGCCAGGCTTGCAAGAACTATAAGCCGCCGTTCCGCCTTAGCAAATACAAGCCTATGGCCAAATTCAGGCGTGGGCTTAATATAACGACGGTGGAGACCAGAACGAGGATGACGGAGCATCTACGCTAGCGAGCACGATTGGGAATAATAAGGATGCCCCGGATATGGTCGCTTATGGGAATAAGGAGCCGGCCCATGCTCGTGTTGAGCGAGGTGCGATACGAACATCGCTGCCGGTGACGGAAGAGGAGGATGTCGCAGACGTTGGAAGAGAGACAAGGCCGAGGACGGTCACATCCGCCATTGCAAGCACGAGAGATCTTGAATCCGCTATGATTCGAGGATCGAAGAGTACTATCTGAGCACGAGTAGTCTCAAAAATTCTGCATATACCCTAATTCTTTAATATAATCCCTGTACATGTACTTCTAGCATCGCCGAGTCTACGTATAAATTCAATTCAACCTTTGACTTACACTGGTTCAGCTCGTTAATAAAACTAGCCAGGACTTTCCGCATCGGCACATGTACCTACCGTTGGAGCGCGTAATCTCCGATAGTCTCCTTTGGACCCTTGGTACGTTGGAGGCGTCGCTTCGAACCCATGTCTTGTCCGCTACTTCGCAGAATCCTTCTCGCAAATCGCTACAAGGCCATATGCTACCCTCGCTCGTCCTTTTACGTAGACCCTATAGGTCCCGGACTACGTGTATCGATGCTTATAGATGCTTACGCCGTACACTTTATTTACACATCGGGAAGAAGTCCATCTTTCTACATCTATTTTTTGTTTCCCTCCGGGGAGTAGGCTATGAAAACAACGAAAATCTATGTCCAAACAACGGGCATGTCCTCTTACTACTTCGGACTCGCGATGACATTAGTATATCGGCTCGCTGCTGATGGCGTCGATGGGATGCTCAGAGTGTCGACGCTTGAAGCCTACGCACGCTGGCAGAATGAACATAACCGGTCGCTGAGCAGATATAAAATATTATATCGCTGCCTGCTAGGAAAACAAACGGGGCGTATCATACTGGCGTAGATCTATGATAATAGGATAGGTGTTACAGAAATCAATATTCGCGGAGTTGCGCCTTGTTCCGTTATGGATCCCCTCCGTCAGCGCGTGAAGTATATATTTTTCGGTGTAGTATTAATGTTGTATTAGTCGCTGAGCGGTTGTAGTTTTTTTTTTTTTTTTTTTTTTTTTTTTTTTTTTTTTTTAATCGAGATACTAAGGAGTTGTGGTTGGTCGATTATCAGATATCTTGTCTGGTTCAAGTTTGTTTGCTTGATATCTTTCAAATAAGAACAAAAAGACTTGAAAAGGCCAAGGAATACGGGCTGGGCTGAATATCTGACTGTTACAGTAGCAGATTATTTATTTATTTATTTATTTATTTGTTTATTTATTTATTTATTTATTTATTTATTGAGCGGCAGCTACTGCCTCTTCAGTATTTATTCACCATAGTCACCATCTTCAATTAAATTTCTCACTTGTTATCGGCAACTAACTATTACGTATACCGCTTCGAGACAAATCATATTACATCTAATAAAATGCCCCTTTCAGAAGAGTTTAAGCAAAAGCTCAGGGAAGGCGGTTATCTCGATGACGATGGCCTTTCGTTACGACGAGTATCGCACGGCTCACCCTTGCGAGGAGTTGCTCTGGGTGGCGCCCAACTTTCACCGTCGAGCCTACGAGGACCCGACTCACCACAATCCGATCCTTAACCTTGAAACCTTGGCAATCTACGTGAACGCGTCTCTTCTTTGAGAAACCGTCTCCAGACTTTTTTCCGCTACGACGCACGCCTGAGGATATCGATAGCATCATCACCGCCAGCAGTGACCAAGGTCTCCGCCATCGTCCCGTCGCCTTCGTTCCTGAGACGCCAGCCCGTCCCATCGCCTTCGTTCCCGAGACGCCAGCCAGTCCCCCCGCCACCCTAAGGGTTGACGCTGAGGTAGACGAAGATGCTGACAAAAGGTTGCTACCGGGGTTCTCAAGCTCCATGTGCATATCCTGTGTGAGATGCTCGTCTACTTACCGGAAGTTGACAGGCAGTGCTTGCATTACGCTTGCCGGCGTCTTCGCCTTCTTATTCCCCACCGTGCGCTGGTTATTTCGACATTGATTCGCATTTAAGCCCGGGAGAAGCCTTCGAAGGAGCGGGAGGTTTCGGGGGAGGGAATTTGAGGGGAGTGAATTTGGGGGAGGTGAAAAGGCAAAGAGCGACGATGGATCGCATGGGACGACCAACGAGAGTTCTGAGGCGACTCGCGAAGACCTGAGGATGGATGTCGGTTCCGTGTTTCCGTGTTGGCATTGCTGTAGGTTTCGCGTAGTCGAGGAACTTGCGACGAGCTTCGGCCTACAAGGGCGCCTAGTCTGCCATCGTTGCATGTCGGGTATGTCGGCAACTTGGAATGAACCTTTTTCTTCCTTCTCTTTCGTCATTTCCTTTCGTTTCCGAATAAATAAATAAATAAATAAATAATAAATAAATAAATAAATAAATAAATAAATAATAAATAAATAAATAAATAAAAGGTAATCAACTCGTGAAGGCACGTAGTACACTCTAAGCATCTCACTCCCACCATTCCTCTATACAGTCGAAGAAATCGCCAACGGATAAGTGATCCTCGCCGCCCCCGCTTCGGTCGATGGTCTCCAGCCCTTCACTCACGGTACGGTAGATAAATCCGAAAAGGTGAACTTGAGGAGCAATTTCTTGACGCCGGCCTTAAGCTCGTATAGAGGGTCTTTAAAAACGATCTAAACGAAAGGCCGGGCGGTACCCGGCGCGACGCGTTCGAGTCGACCTCGTTTTTCTCGTTTTCTTTCTCGAGCCCTAAATAATCGAAGGCCTTGGTCCGTAGTATGGCCAGGTACACCTGCCGCTGATGCCTCCTACTCTGGGTAGTAGCACGCTCCCCTGCGGTAAATACCGACGTGAGGATGCAGTCGCCCCTATCCGGATCCTCGCGCACCACTGCCCATTGCGGCACCACTTGCGCATCGGGAACCTAACGTCGTGGGAAATGTCGCCGCGCAGGAAGCCGTGTATCGCCGGATTTTTTGCGTTCACTGCTCGAGAGGGTAAGCGAGTATGCGGACTTTGCCGTAATAAACGCCGCTTATGTGTACGCTGTACTCGATCTTACTAGAGCGGTGATCTCTACTAGTATATACCAGTTTGCTTTGGCTTTAGGATTCCGTGGGTGTTTATAATATCCCGGCAGACGGGTTTTAGGAAGCGCACGTAGCACGCGGTACCTCGTCGAGGATCATGACCTGGACTTCGACCGGTAGGTCCGTGATCCCACACATTTTTTCCGTTTTCCTATTCCGCGGAAATATCTAGGACACTAAGATCGATTATATCGATTCGGCGCGAAAGGAATATAATCAAATAACGAGGCCGAGTTAAATGTCATGGAAAATGAAACATTTAGGAAAGAGGAGCACTGAAAGTTCAATAGATAATTGTTCTTTGTGTCGTTAGACGAATATGATAAAGGTTTTAACCACCCAAACGTTAAATTGAGACTTTTATTAATAACCCCCCAAAAAAAAAAAAAAACAGTAAGCAACTTTGAAAGCTTGTTCCCTGAAAATAGAAGATCATGAACAGTCAAGCTTATGTTACTTAAGTACTTCGGCCTCTTGTCCAGGTTTTCTTAAAAAAAGGAGCTGATCAATCCAAATTATATAGAATGACCAATCGAGTAAGAGACGGTACTAGCTTGACGAATGCAGCGCTACTGGATCTAGGTCTTTCACTATTGCTTTTCTGTGCTTGTCTGATATGGAATCGGTAAATAAATGCGTGAAATAAACTTCGACGTTCACTATCAGCAAGTAATATAAACTTTTTTTTTTTTTTCCCTTTTGCAACTCTACCGTCCCTTCTTTACATCGCTCGAGTGGGGTTTATATAGCGGGTCCGTGACGTTGGTAATTACCCGGGCCGCCGTTATTCGATGGGGTAGCCTATCTGTTAGCATCTCCGAATAAAAGGCCTTCTTCTGCGGAATGATAGAAACCTTCGTTTTGGAAACCGGGAATCCGTAAAACCGAGCTCACAAAGCCACTGAGCAGAAACTATCTAATACTCTCTAGACCTTTACGAAGCCGAAGAGCTTAGGAATCGGTACTACTTGAGGAGCTTTACGAAGCCGTTTTTGAACTTATTTGAAATTTGCGAGGCCAGGCAAACTTGGGCTTTTCTTTTCAAGTTGGAAAAACCTACCGTAATGATTGGCGCAAACGCTCTATTTCTATACGTAAACCATTAAATATAAGGCGTGCTACCCCTATATGGTTTATAATGTTTTTCCGGTGAAATGATATAACCCTGCACGGGCGGCTTTTTTCTCTCCTCCATGCTTATATGGCTTCGCCCTGACGGGGGTTTGCCACAATGCAGAATAGGCCCAATGTGGGCTGGTGGGGGGTCTTTTCTTTTCTTTTCTCTGCTTTTTTTTTTTTTTTTTTTTTTTTTTTTTTTTTTTTGGTTCCAGGTGTCATTATGTGAATATAATTTTTTTGGTACGACATGAGAATGTCGCTTCCCAAGCTCCTGAGTAGGTAGACCTTCAAACGAGGAGGGAGGAATAGAACGCTGTTTTGTTTAGCAGAGAGTCCTCAGCTTTCTGGAGCCTTTTATTCCTCGCACAGTTCCGCATGGTTCTGAGGGCTGATCGTTGTGCTTTATCGAGAGCTTCCCTCAAGCTTGCCGTATCTGTTGAAGAAACCTCTTGCCAACTTAGAGACAATGGAATTAAATGATGAATCAAAAGAAAAATTTCGATCAATCAAATACAAATCTCAAAAGATTGTCATCGGAGCGCGTAATCTTGATAGTCTCCTTTGGATCCTTGGCATGTTGGCGGCCTCGCTTCTAACCCATTTTAAGGCTTGGGGAAGCTTTGCCCACGGCTCGTTATAGTTGAAGTCCTACTGGCATGTTTGACCAGCGTTTATATTTCTTTTAGACTGCATCTTGGCGAAATTGGTTACACTGAAGCTTGGCCTCGTTGTTTCTTTATAAATCACTCAAGTGCCTCAGCGAGTTCTCCTGAATGTCGCGAAGTTAGACCCATATTGTTTACTGAAAAGCGTCTGCTTTCCCGTCTTCTCCTTATACAATTTCTCCGGAGGTAGTTCATCTTCTTTATTACTTACAATTTCCTGGACTCTACTAGTAAATCGAATGATTCTCTCCCACTTCGTCGCACTCTATATACTTTATGTCGCAGCGGTCGCTAAGACTCAGGAGGTTTACAAGAAATATAATCCAGGTATCGCCGCTCGCGAAGCGAAGAATGTTCCGGAGAATAAGGAATGCGCCAAACTCAGAGGTGTATCCTCTCAAGTGGTCAATTGCCGCAGTTCCAGCCAAATTTGCGATTCACGAACCAGGACGTGCAAGATCCCGAAGAGAGGCGGCTGCTCCTCCGATCACGACTGCCTTGACGGAACCATTTGCGACCCGTATTCGAAGTCTTGCCGCGTCCAGAAGAAAGGGAAATGTTCGTCCAATGATGACTGTTGCCACGGAACGAGCTGCCAGTCTGGCATCTGCCAGCAGCAACCGCCGCCGCCCCAGTCTTGTCAACAGAGACTCTCCGATCGCTGCATTGTAGGATCAACGACTGGTAACACTTGTTGTAAAGAAGGCACGTGTACAGCGGGCAAATGCTGTCTGGCGAGTTCTTCGACGTCTAGCTCTACTCGCTGCCGGAGTAACAACGGCTGCTGCGGTCCAAAAGCTAGGTGCAGATGCGACGGGAAATGTGCGACCCACGCTCCGACCTGTGAGTCCGGTAGGTTTGTGTGTGGGCCGCATCGTGTTGCGATAGCGACCAGGTATGCAAAGAGGGATCATGCCAGTCATGTGACACCGGCAAGGTAGCTTGTCAAGGCGTCTGCTACTCGAGCGGACAGGTATGCAAGGCGGCGTCTGTTCAACCTGCAGCTTGGGGTCTACAGCTTGTGGAGGAACTTGCTGTGGTAGTGACCAGGTTTGCCAGTCCGGGTCATGCCAGTCGTGCGCTACTGGGTCTACAGCTTGTGGAGGAAGCTCTTGCTGCGGTAGCGATCAGATACGTCAGTCCGGTATATGTCAGTCATGCGCGACCGGGTCTATAGTTTGTGGAGGAACTTGTTGCAGTAACGACCAGATCTGCCGGTCCGGGTCGTGCCAATCGTGCGCCACCGGGACTACGGCGTGCGGGGGCACGACTTGCTGCTCCGGTGACCAGACATGCAGTGCAGGCTCCTGCTGCAAGGGCTTTGGCGCCAGTTGCGGAAGCAATAGTGAGTGCTGCTCTAGCACAGGCCTACAGTGCTACCGGGAATTTGCGCTATCCCGCCTTATGGCTCCTGCAATCGATCGAATAGTCTATGCCACCACATCAATCCGGTCATTCTTAGTTGTTGGACTACGACCCCTAGTTTCTCGACGGGAACTTGCTGCACCGGCTCTGGTGTGCTCTGCGATCTTAGTCTTCCGAATAACTGCTGCTCTTCGTCAACCTGTATACTCCTGAATGGGTACTATGGGTGCGGAACGAGTTCTTGATTTCCTCGGCGAGGAGATTTTATAAGCGAACCGCTGTTAGGAATCCATCGTTGTAACCTTGGAGTCTCTCCACATACAATTATATCACAATTCGTATACTTCCACCGGTTACATTGTCCAGTCTATAAGTACTTGTAGAATTAATTTCAAATTTTCGGCCTTCTCTGATTATTGGAGAAGTGGTTGCCAGCTTCTGTGGAGTCAGCGCTAAGACAAAACTCATTGAAAGAATTTATAAGGGAGATCTATTCGTGTTCATATTCTCGTCTAGCATGTACTCTATAACTAATTATACATTACGTTTCGTTAATGTTTCTATGCATTCAAGGTCGGTTTTCATTTGTTTTACTCGACCTGTTTATACGCTTTTTGGTTTTTCTTTTCTTTTTTCTTGTTGACAATGACGCTTTTCCGAAATCGCTATACGCTCGTATGTACTTGACCAATGTGGTTATCCTCCACGAGGACCCAAAACCAAGGCCCTAATGGTAGACTTGCGGTTCAGGTGTAGTCGTTCTTCTCGCTAATATCTGATCCATCTCCGTCATCGGTGGCAGTCGACCGCTATATTCTGACCATGACAGATGCCCTCTCCTTCCCGGTTTCTTCTCCGTAGCTCTATACTGATATGTATTGATTCCAGCCCAACTGTTGACACGATACATATTCGGACTCCGAGGATTATGAATATCTGCCATCTTCATATCCTTCGAACGATAGCTCATAGCGGAATTGTTCGTGTGGGTCGTGGTCGCGGAGAATAGTTTAGGGGCGTGTGGGTCCACGCCGGAGAAGCGGCACCGCTAACCGATTTTGGGGAGACACTAACGGGAAGAACATCCGTGGGGAAATTAGGTTCAATAGTGGCCGAACCTTTGCTCGAGAAACTACCGGTTTTACGCGACCGCGACGAAGGTTCCTACGAGGCAACGAATCGGTATTGAAATTGCGATTCGTCACGTCCGCTAGTAGGAGAGTTTTCCGGCCGGTGGATCGCTGCGGAGTAGGGCTTCTGCTCAGTGTTATAACGTCGGAGAAGCTATTGTCGTTGCTCTTCGAATAGGTCGACGAAGAACGCTTTAGAATTTTTGAGGGTGACGGCGACAGATTGCTCGGACCGATTTAGGTATGCTAGCTTGTATGGCTTTCGGCCTCGTTGAGAGTTCTCGCGTTGCCGTTGCGTGGTAAAATACGGGGACGCCCAATGTGATTTCGGACTCCTTTTCACTGCCGAAGCAAGAAAACCGCGGCTTCTTGAGCCATCGAGGTGTCGCCATGAATGGAGTCGGAGTACGGACAAGAGCAAAATGATGGTCGGGACGATGCGCAATTGGGCCAACACTTAGTTGTGCGGGGAGGAAATATACTGGTGAATACTCACAAAACTGAATTCGCTGATATCACCGCCGTCGAAAAGAACAGGGAATGTTTCAATTTATATCGAAGAACCTATTAATCTGGAGGCCGGGGTAAGCAAGAAGAAATACGCTCTTTTCCGCCCAGGGTTATTGTTCTGTGGAATGTGCGGTTCCTATAGTTTCCGGTATTATACCTAGCGACAACGCATTGTTCTTTCTATCCTTTTTACGAAATACGACGACCGGGGACATCCGTTCCTTTTAATAGGGCTGAGTTAGCGAGACTTTTACGCTATCGGAGGCTATCCCGCCGTTTAGCTCCCGGAATGAATCAAATACCCAGTAAGAAAAATCCTGTCCGGCGCTCAGTCTCCAATGCGAGTTTGGTTAAAGACAATTGGGACTTGGCCCTCTCGCTCGTAGCGATCATTGTCTTCCAAACAACTGTTGCTCTCCTGAGACCGGCGTTTTCCATATATATTTCAAGCGAATATGATCATGATATGCTGATATGATTCCCATGTTTCCATGGCACTTGCTTAAGGGTTAACATAGGGTCAGATTTCAAAAGGCGACATTTGTGACTGTACTACTGCTAGGGCGCATCGATATAGGAATGCAATCTACTTCATGAGATTGATAAAAGCAGTTGCAGGAAAACATTTCTGGAAGATAGGTTCTATATAGAATAAACAAGTTAGATACAATGCGACGATCGCGATGCTTTTTTAGTCTAATTACAAACTATATCGTGTCTATAAATCAGAAGTAGAAATTATAAAAGGAAAGATGCTGAACGTCGGAAACTCTAGATATCTCCACATATTTTACTCGTACTCGCACGTCTGCTCCAGGGCTTTCATCCATGATCGTCGATAAGACGACCACCAATCAATGTTATCGTTAGGATAACCAAGATCGAACCAACCTCGCTCAACCAAATATCGCGGTTTATCCTTCGGGAAGACTCCCGGTTCTGAAGTTCGGAGACCGATCGTAACGTAAAGATCCCAAATATCGATAGGCCGTAAAACTGACCAGCAATAGATCATGAACAGTTCCCTTGAGCTATCGTAACCCTCGTCAAATATTTCCACGCGCTGCGGATCTACGCCATCAATCCAAGATTTCCATGTATCCATTTCTGCGCCGAAAATTTGTCCCATAATGAAACCGTATATGAAACCGTCGACTTCTTCGACGTCTGCGACATCGTCTTCTCCGTTTGGGATATTCTCGAAAGTCCAGAGTTCGCGGCGGACAAATTCGGCGGCGCGGTCGCGTTCATCTTGAGTCCCCAACATCGTCATCCCATACAATCTCGCTTCTTGTGCCAGCCAAACCTTGATAATGGCCCTACGAAATCTTGTTCTTGGCGCGAAGGAACGGTCGCCTTGGGTTGCGAACGGGGAACCTAGGTATCGGAAGCGGATCTCGGGTTGGCATACAGTTTCTCCAAACCTATAAGAGCCATCGAGCGCGTAAAGATATCGTCGATGTCGTATCTGTCAATCTCGGCTCTGAATTCAGAAACGGTTGCAACTCTGTTGCTCCGGTCGGTCTTTGTGCGGCTCGGGGGTCGTAGGCTTCTGAATTGCCTGTTCCGTAGGTTTCATATACCGCGGCGAGTCCGCGGTTTTCTCGGATGAGACCATGCAACTTGATGTCATCATTGTAAGTTCCTGACTTTATCTGGCATTGAGAATTAGTGACTGCCTAATTATACCCCACCTGGAGTCTGATGTTAGTAGAGGACGGACCAGAATCTTGCGGAGGATAGCGATACGATTGCTCTCATACACGTCTTTGAGCAGCTTCGAGCATTCTGAAAACGCCAGAGCATCATTGAAATTACGGAGGCTACAGAAAATCTCTAGCAGTAGCTCTGGGACTAGTTTTGTAATGACCGGTGCGGGCATCGTCGCTTTGCCAGTAGTAAATCGCAGGGGGTAGGCTCTAATTAGCCGCCTTGACATTTTGAGCGAAGAGAAACCGGCTGATATCAGGAAATCTCGAACACAAAGTTTAGGGAATCGATCACTTTAAGAATGTTGCAAAATTGCCCGGCGGAATTGTCGGCGCGAGCATGAATATTAGGGGCCTTGGTCCTATACGTTCATATCGCGTAGTCTTGGCCCGCTCACCCTCGCTACGCTAATCGGTTATCTAGCTCGCCTCTTAGTTTAAAATTAGTCATTCACCAACTGCTACCTCAGGCCGTTCCGCTTTCTTCAAGCAATATTTATCGATCTTATGCACAAGTTTGGCCAGGGTCAGAGGCCAAAGAAGGAAGCATGATAAGAACAACACCTTCTTGTAGAGACTAATGCGTTTTTCGATCATGCTTTTCGAGAAACTTCTTTTAGCCTGTTTGGCGACGGGGTTTAATTTAGATTCATTCTCTGCTCCACAGATTCCATGCTTCGTTCCATCAATTGATCAATCTTGATCAATAGCGCGAGCACGTTGGTATATCTTGTTTCTCATTCGATAGAATGTCACACGACACCTAGGTTCATGATCATTGCTCATTGCCGCTTGAGAGTTTCGTACCTGCATCATTTTTCACTCTTCCCGCACTTGCTCTGTTACACAACCTTCTCCCTCAAATATATGTTTGGAAGGTCTTATGCGGTTGAGATCGAAGGTTTCATGTTTTCTCAACGGTCTCCACACCGAGTATCACGAAACTCTCATATCCGATATAGCGGCTTGCCTCCCGACAGGATTCCAGCAATCGGAAAGGATACATGCGTAAAATGCAAATGAACTTCCAATTCCGCCGGAGAAAATTATTGAAGGCAAGCCCGCAAGTGTGTTTTGGGAAGTTCATAATTGCCGAAACTCAACTGGGAGACTGGGAGACTGGCAAATGCTCCGCATTGAAGGCTTAGTTATCCGACGTTCGCCTGCGGATAATGGGACCCTTGAGCCTGCCCGTGATCATACAATTAGCCTCCGTGGAACATACTAGAGATAAACATTCATTAACTAACCGATTCGGACATAGTAAGGGAAGTCTCCAGGACAAAGGCTCGTGTAACTGTTGATGCAACGAAAATGCGGCTATCCATTCGATTGAGAGGCAAATACAGAAGAATAGCTTCAATCTGCCCGCTCAATGTTTGTAGAGGATTCTTGTCCTTGCCGGCAAGTATGGTAACCCAAAATAGTTTGGTGATGTATGCAAAATTATAAAGACGTTGCATTTGAAATTAAAGCCATGACTCGTTAACAAGATGATTCATCTCTGTTCATGATGCTACTCATAGAATATGATAATACTATAAATTAATTTGGTACGACTATAAGGTAATGAGGCATTTGAACAAACTATGTGTTGCAGTGTACGAGATAGTGGAATATATCCTTCTGGTTACTTACGATCATATAAATAATACCAAGCCCAAAATTAAATCCAAGAGCTCTGAGTGTTTGTAGAGCGCCAGGTTATCGAAAAATTAGCAAAATTTGTCCTTGCGATTACTGGTCCTTGCGCCTGCCTACTACGCGCCGCTAGCTTATTAGTCTGCCCTCATGATTGCCTAGTGACTCATTTTCAGCAATTAAAGGCCTCTCAATGTAGCATGATGCCAGCCGTTCCTTCTTTGAGTCTAGGATAGAATATAGTAAGTTGATTATCTCACGAAGGAGAAAACAAAGAGGGCCTGAGGAGGCATATATTTCTCAGGGGAGTCTGAATATCTTATAGAAGGGCCTTCTGGATACCAAGTCGTCTATTATAGCACGATCCGTACTAGTTTGCGCGTAGAGACCGGGCTATACTACTATGTGATCAGATGAGGCATTTCGCAGTCCGTCTAAAAAGCCCGGTGGGACTAGATCTGGCCTAGTGCAAGGGTTTCTCTCTAGAGCCGCAGGTTGCTGATGTAACTCCTTGAAGTTTTGATTGGTCTTTACTTGTCTCGCGTTTTCAATTCTTCTCCTTGTAGTCTAGCTTTGTTGGGTCTTATTCGCTCTAGACAAACTATATAGTATATTGGTGAGTACTATCCCAGGACAAAAGTCTGTCAACATTTTTCTTTTCCCCAAATAATTATTTCGGTATAGTTCTTCGGCATAATTTTAAGCGAAACCAGCATTTTTATAAAAGTACAAAACAAAATTAACTACTATACGAGTAATACTGAATAAAAACATTTAAAAGCTGAAAGTCTTGTAGATTATACTCAGAATAAGCGAAATATTCAATTTTATTTTAAATTACCTTGTGGTTGTTGAATTATAGCATTCTGAAAACCGGTATTTTGTATGGTAAATAGAAAATCTTGACATACTTTTGTCCTTTGATAGTACAAACTGTAAGGCAAATGGCCAACAACACCACGATGCATAAAGAGCTATTCTTCCATAAGGGTGCGTATTCCCACATTTTGTAGTTTTAGAAACCATGCTCGCAATTGTATTCAAAATTGACATATATTCTATGAAATCTGAAATCTGTGCGGGTAAAACCGACATATAGTATATCGCTGCTGGCATGTAATTGCAATAATGGAAACTTGATATCTGTTTCATGACGGTTTGGCGACGTCAACGATAATATATATACGGTCTCCTGGAGTGCGAATTACATAATGATATGATCAGTATACAATCTCACTCGCTTATGATCAATACTAGATCGTCTACGAAATAGAATCCGGTTCTTACATTTGGCTTTTGACTCAAAGAGGGGATACACTTCAGTAACAAGGAAAGCAATTAAACTATATATTTCCAGTGGTAGGAACGAGAGTTAGATCTTCACGATTATCTGGTAAAGGTACCGAATGTAGACTTCTTCAAGATATCATTCTCAATTTCATCAAACTCTTGTTCTATCTTATATTTTTCAATTCAATTAAACTTTTGTTCTATGGTCGTCGCTACCATGAGAATAAATATCGTTTTTGTCATTCGCTGCTCATAACCCATTCATCGTGTAGTCATATTGCCGGCAATCCGCATGAAGCATTCATGGTCCGCCCTCTTCATTGGTATCTTATCGTGGCTTAATGTTGACCCAACAAAGACAACCAAAACCGCACAATATGCGGCGACGGCACCTACGATTTCTCCTTTGTCGCGCTCGTAAGAAGTGCTGTAAGGACTGAACATAGAGCCGTTGCAATACAGAGCGCGATTAGCCGCTGGTGATCTTCGTTAACAAAGTATAGTACGATCACACCAGCGGTCACGACTCCGGCGATTAGCAGGGAGAAGAGAAACCGGAAGAACATGATTTTCGTGGTTTGGAAAATGCCATATAGTTCGGGTCGTCAACCATTTTATCCCGACTCTTCGCGCGAAACATCTGCATATGTAATATTTGTATTAATCATTAGCATACAATCAAATTTCGCGAGCAAAACGTGAGGTCGGTGATCGAAAAGGGCTTGGGGTACGGAGCCTCACAAAATTACAACAGCTAAAATTGTCCGGCATGCCTCATAATCGGTTCCGGAAGGCTCACCGAATCGTCCGGTTCGTGTCGAAGAGCAACCAAGTCATCTCGATCATCCAAAAAATGAGATTCTTGTTCTTCTAGAGGCCACGCAGGCGGAGCCAGCGGCTGAAGTCAAGCACTTGTCGCTCTTGAGGCTTGGGATTCCAAGGATCTTTCTATAATGAAAGAGATCGCGATCTAAAACCGCGGGTAAGGCCATGCATTTCAAAATGAGGATGAGCGGTGATAATTACCATATAGCTGAAGCAGTTCGCTGATCTCATTTATAAGCTTGAGTCTTTCTGAGTCCTTTTCTCGGAGGAAGGCTCTGTTTTTGTATTCAAAGCTTAAGTTTTCGTCGGCCATTTCATGTTCTTTCCGGTCGATAAGCTCTAGTTTTCGTTCCTTCGCCTCAAGTACGGCTTGTCGAGTCAACAAGACCCTCGCTCGTAATACGCCAAACCTTCTGAAGATAGCAGCATCTTCGTTAATGTCTATGAAAGCTGCTAGGGACGAATAACCCGGTGGCGTCTCTCGTACTGATCATTAGAAGAACAATTGAGAGTGTTAATGACAGCGAAAAGGGCGTGGATATGGGCCCTAAATAAGCGTGCTTACCTGTTAGCTTTTTCTTGGCTGATCGTATGCTGAGGTCCCGCTTCGAGAGCGTCTAGATCGGTCTTGGTTCTTTCATTCCTCTTCAACAAGCTTTTTAGAGTGGTAGCTTTTCCTATACTTTGCTTTCAGCGAATATCCTCAATCAAATAAAAATTCTAATCGTTTTCGCTTGGAACTTACGGAGGACCGGCGAAACCGGGGTGTAGGTGTTGGTGCATCAATTTAAAATCAACCGCAAACACTGGCTTCTAGAAATGAGCTGAGGAAATGGAATCTAGAATGTCTGAGTAGAGGTAATTGTAATAATCACTGCGAGAGCAATTTATAGGCTGGATAGAATAACGAGAGTGGTTTTCAATTTCACTTTAAGTACAAGAGAGTGTCGTGATGCGCCTCAGCTTCCTCCTCCCAATCCATTCGGCGATTGGAGCACAAATGCATCACAGAAAAAAATGAGCGACATAAAATAGGGAGAACCCGCTAGAACGTGGGAAAAGTTGATAAACTGATCAACCTAGCCAAAAATTCTGAAAGGCCTCTTCGTGGTTGAAACCAGGGACGCTTCCCTACTTCGCCGTGCACCTTTTGGGTGCCACTTCCACGATCGCGGGCTGTAAACTGTATTTCACTGGCCTCTAGGTCCGGAACTCGCACTAAACCTCCGACGAGTAACACGTAGTAATCGTCATCGAATTTAACAACATCGTCTTTGTTAAACACCGATTGCGGTTTAAGTCTGATCTGGCTCTCCCACAAAGTTTCGGTGTACACATGTGGAGGCGCATTGGATCCCGCCCTCACACGTCGTTCGATAGTATAGGTAAAAGTGTAGGGTCCTTCGGGGTCTAGAGGATTCTGCGCCGGTGCTCCATCGTCCACTATAGTCATACTGCATCTTTCCAAACTACTTCCTGATCCCTTGAAATTTAACGCCAGGCTGAACTACCTTTTTGTTCTCGGATGGCGGCTTAGCTTTGAGCTTGAACGGATGTCTAGATGTGGATCTATAAAAACGATTTCCAAGGGTACAAAATAGCAGGAACATGGACTAACCCTTCTTGATTCCTGGGTATAGCGGTCATAATGATATCGCTAGGGATTGTGGTATCTCCACCCACGGGCATAGCCTACTCCATCCTGGTTAGCCACATCCTTTTGCAACCACATCTGCTATACTGGTGGAGGGGCCCGGAATACCATCTGCGCCGTAATGGTCCTGACCGTTGTACATATTTGCACGATCGTAGGATACAGATAAAAGGAACTTTGTTTTCTTTATAGTTCAATGAAGCTCTGCAAGAAGTTTCACGATGGGAGGAAAAAATGGCTTTAGAATTTCCTACGGAGCGAGGATAACCTCGACGTTATAAAACCATGTTTTTTGTAGGAAAATATGCATCTGGGCCATTTGTGTCGAAATCGCTTGCGTTGGCTGCTTCGGGTTCTGAGAACAAGGCTTCAAGAATCCTTCTTCTATCGGCGATACTGTCAACAACGAATTGTGTTTGCAGAATTCTCGCGATCGCGCCGCGAGTGAACGACCAACCAGCGCTGACACAGATTATTCCGGCATGCAGACAAAGGGACCGGCTTAGAATCGCGCGACGCAAATTCACTTTTTAATAAAATGGGCCTTGAGAAGTTATTGCATAGTGAAAGGAACTCCGACTTTGTTTCTAAAAGAATTGTTTATATTTTTATAGCATCAGCAAGCTCCGGGTCTACCCGGCCGCAGAGAACGGGTCCTTGTTTTGCCTTACAGTGTTAGTTAGGCGAAAAACATCATGCGCATATGGTACAGCCTCCTTTATCGATGGTGTTTAGATCCTGTCTCTCCCGACGTCTGCGAACACTCCAATGAATGGTAATGCTATGAAGGAAGACTTGATCGTGAACCACCCATATATTTGCCTTTTTCACATATCACCGCTCCGTTCACATTGCTGGCTCTTTCTTTCTCATTCAGTCCCAGTCCACCGCAAGACCTGAATATAAATTCTCAACAGTTCAGCATCAGTGGCTCGGTACTTAGCAGACGCATTCCGCTAGTTTGTCTTAATTCTCGACGCGTCAAAGCCTCTTGTCCTTTAACACGTCTCTGTCGGCGCATTCGACGACCGAAACGCTAAGCAGGTCGGGCTCCAAGGCGGGAAAGGGCTTCTGTGTCAACAACATCTGTGCAAGGTTACATAGACAACGTACAGATCGTTAGCGGTATATCGAAGTTTGCTTTCGGGGGACATCTCTCGTCCGGAATATCAGTCGTCGACACAACGGACAGGAGGATTCTGTGACACGATCGTCTGCAGAGTACTGCCACGCGCCGGCATTTTCAGACAAAATCTTCGTTATTCGACCATACACATGGAACGGAATGATGGAAGCCGCCAGCGAGAGGAGATTCTGGCGCCTGCTCTCCTACTGTGATCGCTGATAAATTTGCAAGGGTACATCTCGATTCCGCGGAATATAGCTTCAGAGCGGGTGCTGACATAGTTACAGGATGAAAGGACCTCGAGTCTGAAAAGTGATCTAGACGCCGAAAAAAGACCTGGTAGTTCTGGACGACCTTGGACGACGCAGCTTAGGAACCCTCACATTGAAATAATACGCCAAATCTCAGGTCGGACAAACGAAGGTGACATTAGCGACGCTGAAAGTAATCGAGATTCGCTAACGTTAAGCTCAAGACGGACCCATTCACTCTCAACTTGGAGTTCCATCACCCCTCTCAGCTCAGAGACTCGGACTCCACGTACCAAAGCAGCGTATCTGATATGTCTCACAGATCTTTGAATTTATTCAGGCGGTTTACCAGCAACGCTCAAGAAAATTCTGCAAGCATTCAAGCTACCAGGCCTGTCCCGGGCCGGTGCGTGATGGAGCTGCTGAAGTTGTTCAAATTCAGTGAGGAAGTCTAGTACTTCGTCCACTGGCAAGCGGCGAAGTCTTGATCCGGGGCTAAATGTGCTAGTATCCACTACCACAAGTGAGGACATCGTGGTCGCTACAGATATTTTAAGGGCCGGGGAGCGACAAGAGCAGGAGCTGCCGAAGTTCAACTCCTCCGCGCGCGGCTCTCGCCTCCACATTCACTATGAGCGCCGCCGTAATCCGTACCTAGTTAAAACAGCGCCGGATTGGGAGGAAGTCATTAAACGACAGATTTCCAAACCACTCGCTGGCTTGAGAAATGCATAGGCGGCAAGGCTGCAACAAGACACGCGATCGACCCGACAATGACTTAAGCTACAGAGATCAATCATTTCAAAACCCTCAAGAAGCTCGGGAACACAAGGTCACTCTTCAGACAGATAACTTGTTTTTGGGACCACTAACGGCCCGAAGCCTTCACATTCTCTTTCAGCGCTTCCGGAGTCCTCTTTGGCGACGGGGAGTGGAGACATCGCCGACGACGTAAATGAAATTGCAACAAGAGTCAGCGATTGCGCCATGAATAAACGGCGGCGTATCCAAGACCATATCCTTACGGGTGTCGGTCAGGGATTAGCAGAAGACTCATTCGACCTAAGTTTAGCGACAGCAGTTGGTTTTGGAACCAACAACATCCTATGCGACCGAAAATGATCTTCCAGAACCGGAAAGCTCAAGTCAGGGCGGGAGCGCCCTGACAGGACAAATAGCGGGATCAAGTACGCCTGCGTCTAATGCAGATATTGACGCCGATATCCTGGGCTCCGCTCGATTTACGGTAAGAAGGTCAAGTACTCTGCCAGTTCGCTTTATCATGGCCACACCAAACCTTGAACCGGCCGCCCGAGAACACACCAGCAGTCTCCTTCTTAGAGTCCGATGACGATATCAGCACATCAGAAGCGTATCGACGGCATCCGAGAAAGCAAACCACAATGAAGTCGCTCCCGCGCAAACTGTTGCAGCACCCAATCCTTCGAAGATCTGGGGACACCATGTTCAGGACGCTTTCCCTCGCTCTAGTTCAATGATCGACCTCAATAGGCTACTGAGACCAGAAGACTGTCCCCAAGACCTTTCGTTGAGAGTTCCAGGAAACCAATGGCGCCCGAACGATCGTCGTTACTTAAAAACGAGCAATTTATGCCAAAGCCGGATGACCCGGATTCTCTACTAGACTCCCCTCGATACGTTGCGAGACCGAGCAAAGGGAGGAACCACGAACAATTCCTAAAGTTCAATCCGAGTCCTGTCCCGGCTTCAATACTTCAATCCGAGACCTCTAAAGACTACACGAGCCTAAGCGACCACCACTGAGCTTAAATAGCCGCGAAGCCTCGCTGAGTTTGGATGACCCAATTTCTTACTTCCCAACATAGCGCGACACCGAGAATTGGCGGGAATTGCGAGCACTTCTCGATACTCAATTCCGAGGCATGTTTTTTGCCAACGATGTATGGAACCTCAACGTTTGGAAGTTTGACAAAACCCTTCTCCATACGATTCCCTATGGATCGCGAACCGACCAGTCGTATTTCCTTATGTGCCTTGTATCCCATCTTCCGCGACTATCCTTCTGACCCGTTAGATGCAAACAAACTTACTCCGTCGCAACCTTAACAGGCGAGGAGATAGGAAAGCTATTTGAGACATTCCAAAGGCTATGTCTGCCTCGGTCCTTCTGAATGGAACCCTTGTCTTGAACTATCACAATAAAGCCGACCAGGCAGCTGACACTGCTTGGGCCCCATTGAATTTTGGGGGATTAAAAGTAGATTCTATCGTGTCGAAAGCAATCCCAACTTGTCGTTTCCATTCCGGCGGAAGCCAAAGAGCATTGTTAACGATACGCAGTCTCTCCCATTGGGTCCTCGAAAGCTAGACTTGACAGAATCACAGGATAGCGGGGCTGCTGTAAGACAGGTAATCGAACGACTGCCGCCAGTACCCCGGCTCCCAAGATTACGATAGTCCTTAGAATAATTCCAGGGGCAACCAACAGACACTTGCGGCCGATGGACAGTAACATTCTACTGCGATAGAAAGTCGACGCATCAGACCGCTCTCGTCGGATTACATTTGATCAAGCCTGGTAATCAGCTGCAAAAAATCCGTTCTCAAATGCTCTAACTATCACTTCTCATGCGATACTGAATGCGTTGAGGTTTGTCAACTCTAATGCGACCGTTTCGGATATCGAGGGCATCGAGATATACAATCCCCAACATGCTCAAAAGGTAAGCTTTGTTAGTAATGACCACCTTAGAGAGCACAACGCGTTTCAAGCTAACGTCGAGATTCCAATGAACAGATAGGGATTGTTGGCAGGTGCTACGATAAGCATGGTGTCCTCATGCCGTTCGATTTTGACCACGACCTAAGTTTACTTATCCCGACATAGGAATGGAAAGGTTCTTCCCTATCCCGATCTTCAAAGTTAAGGGTCACCCTAAGCTTTTGGAGTGGCTTGACAGAGACTGGTCAAAGTTGTCAGATAAGGAGAAGAAGAGCCTTGTGCTCTTAGGTGGGCCCCGACCGACGTGTCTAACAACTCCCTACGTCAGGCGAGACTTTCAAAGGCAAAATAGTAGTTTGTCCCGGCGAGATGACATCGACGCCAGAAACAACAGCTGATACAACCGAAACTCGAACGGATCGCGTGCCGAGCGAAGGTTCCTCACAAGCTATCTCCAGTTATTCAAACTCAGCTACGCCGGAGGATGAGCTTGCGATTGTAGAAACCCCGTGTTAGCTGTAGGCTACGTATACCGTAAATCTGAGCCGCCTTACATGCGTTCACTGCTTTGGAGACCAGGACATCCAAGGCAGTTCTTGCCCGACGGAAAAGGTGCCCAAACACTGGATCCAAATGTCCCGACTTGAGAGGCTGCAGCGGATCACCTCTAGTCATCCGTTCAGGAAAGAGGTACTTGTCGTCGGCTTTCAGAATTCGTTCATGCCTGGAAGCGACGAGTATGACGGGGATGAGGATCCGAAGCAACTGTACGAACCTATCCGCGATTGGCAGTATTCGTACTACAGCGCTTGTCCGCTTCCGTCCAACTTGTGAAAGACTATTATATTGATAACGATACGAACGGCAAGGTGGCAAACATTGAAGGAGATCAGCCTGAACATGTATCTGCAGCTGTGTTCGTGGTCGCTGGAACCGGTTCAGAAGCAGACTTGAAACGCGGTGAAGATGCCCAAGGCGAAAGAATTTCAACTCCTGGCAATACTAGGCGCCCAACCGCAGTGGAGGGTAGAGTGTCAGGCGAGACTCCAAGTCACAAAATATCAAATGACTCTGCGCCAGTGTCCGATGTTCCAATAGCAGTTGCTAATAAGATTGCAAAATCAAGTAAGTACATGGCTTTCCGTCTGCGTCTCATCCGGTTCGCCAGTTATCAGAAATATTCGACCTTACTAACAGTCTCTTTTCCAGAACGACTTGCATATAGAGCACATCATCGACATCAACATCAAAATTCCTCGCGGCCGTCAAGCTCGAGCAATGTTAATGAAATGAGTACCGGAATCTAATTTCAGCATTCTACAGTCGCCTATGCTCATTTCTCCAAGCTTATAAATTTTGATTATCTTATGTTTCGCCATCATATAGATCCTTCATTTTAATTTCATTGTTATTTTACCCCTCTTCCTCATTGACACTCTGCCCTTGCATCTCCACATGATGTTCCCCAATACCTATGATATTGTTTAGTTTAATGTATAAATATAAAAGTATAGATAGACTTGCTTCTTGATCTTTTGATCAGGTTTTAATCGAATTCCCAATGACGCTCGATAGATATCTGCCCAGACATTAATAGAATGGATTTATACCCTTTTGAATTTGAAGTAGCCAGTTTGGAAGATCGAATATCCATGGAAGTGTCCTCTGTAAGACATTGTATGCGTAGTATCAGTAAACGCTCGCTGAGGTGAATTATATTTTACATGGGATACTTGTAGGTGATCACGAGAATGAATAAATACCCTAATATAATAAATACAAATTAGTTCAACTTAAAAAGTTCTTCAGCATTTTTCCACAAGTCAACTTGCTAATTAAGCTCAACAAAACCAACAATATATACTACGATCAACCTCTCTGTTTCTATCCTCTAGATCTAAAAGCAAAGTCAGAATCAATATTCCCCTTGTTGTGTCTCTAACCGCCGGACAAGACGTCGTAAAGATGCGTTTCATGACTATCCCCCTTATCGCTCTAGTCGGAGTCTCCACTGTCGTGACCGCGGCCCCTTCCGCCGTTAATGGCGAAGCTGTAAGTTCCCTCCCCAATCTGCAAGATCATCGGTTTCTCTATTAACCCTTCCTTGCAGGCTATCGTCCACGCCGGCTTGCCCGCTCACGTCGCCGTTCCAGTCAACCTCCACCTCGCCGAAGACCAGGTAAGCATCACCCTGACTTGTCATCCCTTCCATCTTTAAGCTTCCAACGCTAATAACTCAACAGTCCTCCATCTCCGCCAAACAAGATTCCTCCCCCGAAAACGTCGAAGCTAACACCTGGGTCTCCTCCTGCTGGTACGATCCCAATAACAAGCTGAATTGGGTCAAGCCCTCAGACGCCCCCGATGCGAGCGCGCCTGCAAATGTCACGGCGGTCCGGGCACCGACAAGATGGACTGCAGCCCGTCCAGCAAGTACTTCTGCGGCGGCTACCTCAACTGCGTTTGCGTCCTGAAGCGGAAGCCGGGATTTGGGTCACCGTGCGGTGGCTCGGGCAGGTTCTCCGGGTGCTGAAAGGGGCGGATTGAAGGATGATCAGTTGAAGAGTTTTTGATATTTATGTCAAAGACTACCGGATAACTGATTGTTGAACAAATATGTCAAAAACAAGAGAATCAAGATCGAATAAGTGCTTTCAGAGAGGTGTTATATTAAAGATTGCAAATTCATGTTAGTAAATGGGAATCAAAGGTTTTATAATTTTAACCCAGTCTCCTAAGTGAGCTTCTTAATTCCTCGCGAGCGCTTTAGCATGAAGCTTTGCGCCGACGTCAATATCTTTCTTACACGGATCTCACTGCCTTGAATTAGTTCGTATAACTGAACAGTAGTAAGGCTGTACATGTAGCCTTTATTGAGTACACCTGTATTGAGCCAATGCAAATCATGCAATTGCTACCGAGGCTCCCGCCGGTACCCGTTGAAAACCGTCATGGGAATAAAGAAATAAAATAACAAAAAACGCCGGCTTTTTAGGTTGGGAATTAACCTTTGAAGCCCATACGTGCGCTACGAGGACACCATGTAGCGGAAATAAAGCTCAAGCATCCCTACTCTACCTAGTAGCAACACTTCTCTAACTATATTAGTATACTTGAGCTCCAATGTGTTTGTTTCTGCAAGTAATAGTCAGAGAACCGTTTCCTTTAATAATGAGACAGGTTTCACATCAACTAACCCTCAATGCAACTAATTTGGCATGTCGTAGTACAGTATAATATTCTATCACTGCACCAGCACTTACAGCTGTTGAATATGCTCACCTTGTGCCGCTTGAAAGCTGCGAAAGGAATACTAGTGTCACTGAACAAAATGTTCGGTTACGTACGCAGGCGGCAATCGGTGCTCCTGCGGTTCCGGCACCGCGTTTTACTCGACGACATATCTCCTTTTTGGAACCCGTTCTGTATAACACTGCTTCTCACCCCTCTGCTAGAAGAGACGAGAGTCATTTAATCCATTAAGCTCATTTAATACTAGTTTACACACTACTTCAGTAGTATTACTATTGTAACATCTTCCGTGGCCGCTTCTCATAGAGATTGCTTCGCGGCGTGTAGTTGGTATATCGATATTTCCAGCTCCATATCACTTGAGCACTTTATGCACTCATCCATCTGCTCCTGGGAGGACGAATAGTTATTGCTCCCGAGAGGTCTTGTGCGATATCAGCGGAGATTTTCTGGATACATGCCCATGAATCCATGAAACCCAAAATCGCACGATAAAGCTAGACAACGACGCAGCCATAGCGGCCACTTAGATGGAGCTCCTACCCACCTATCTCTAGTAGGACGATAGACCGGACCCACGGGTCTATCGGATCCTTCTCTGGGCTGTCTCGTTGTCCGTCGTCGGTTATCGACTTCACAGAAATTTTCGCTCAGGTCAAGCCGCGCGGCTGGTGCCTGTGGCCAAGGCCACCGTTTAGTCGTCGAGCCCCTCTCCTGACAATTAGACTCAAGGCCGCCCCTCCTCGGGGCGTATCTCATCATGGATCCTTTTTTATTTTTATTTTTTTTTCTTTTCCCTGAAGCTTGAGATCAAAACCCCATCCACTGACCTCCAACAACCAAACTCCCAAAGCTTCAAACCATCCATCAAAACCCACGATACACAAACAACGATAAAAAAAATCCTTTCCAACGCAGAAGAAAAATTTGAGGATACTGATTTCAAACACTCCCCTATTCTAATCACGCACTTATCATAAATATCTTTATAAGATTTAAATTATTGAAAACATGGTGAGTTATTCCGTTTTTTTTTTCTTTGGTGTTGAGGTTGATAAATCACGATGTCGTCGTCGCAATATCTCGGCGTTTACCAGCGATACATCCTCCATTTCTTCATCTCCAATTTAATACTCCAACATTATATGGCTATCGTTCCCAATCTTCCATATTCTTCTTTATCTTCTCCTATTCTTCATCAGCTTTTCTATATTTCGATAATAGAATAATGCTAATCTCATGCAATAGTCCGACAAGATCAACTCATCCAGGGCCGCGGGGTACATGTTCCCAGAGAACCTTCCCGTCGGCGGGCACGCAAAAGAAGTAAGTAAACCTCCATTACTCTTTCACCTTCGTTGTTTTCATCGTTAGAGTGATTTGTTCAATTGCTAATGTTATCATATGGCCATTCAGAGGGTCATCCGTAAATCCAGTATCCTCGACCCGCCGTCCCCAGGCCGTGCTTTTACTGGAGGAAGGTAAGTTTAGATCTCCCAATATTATCTATATTATGCGTTGAAGTGTGTTACTCTTTCTCCTCAACGCTTCCTTACCGTCCTCGTGGTCATCATGTTTTGGTCATGTTTGTTGTTTCTATAGTCATCACTAGTGATCACGTTCGATATCTTGCTTGAGTTTTCCTTCAAGGAGATAGAAACCTTCAAACTTCTCACAGCTGAAGACAGCCTTTTGTTGTTACTTGTCTCATGGCTAAGTTTATTTGCTAACATCTACTCCTCATTTAAAAGGTCAAATTGTCGAAACGAGCCATTTCCTCAACCACGTTCCGTCGATGAAGCAGAATTTTTCGATTCGTCCTTCCGCTGGTCCCCTCTGTGAGAATGTCAACAGGTGAGTCTTACACCATTTCATCAGCCATGAATCATCAAACAGCTTTTGTATCTCCATACTCACGCGTTTGTAGTTCGTAACGGGGGAAAATCCTGACATCAATCCGGACGTTGATTCCGAAGCGGAAACAGAAATCGATGCCGAGCACGCGCTCCAGATCCAGCAAGAAATGCTGAACATATGAAGCGGGCGTTCCTCCAAAATCGTGCGGAGAAGCTTCGTGGACCTGAGGTATTCCAGTGATCTATCTTTCTCGCTGCCTTGTTTGGAGTTGTTGACGCTGATGGTTTTCTGCTAGCCCCGACTGCTTCCACTGCATCCGGTCCCTCTACCCGAGGAAGACTGCAAAAGCGATTATGGATGCCAGCGAGGTATACCCCTTTGCACCTCCAAAGCTATTTCCGTATTTATACTGACTTTGTTCCTTCCGTAGGAGACACTCCTTCAAAGTACTCCGATTTCAACTCCCCTAATTACGGGTCGAAGACCTATCAGGAGGCCGACGACGAGGTGGTAAGAATCCCTTTATCTCCTCGACTTCCATTATTCTGTTCAAGAAGCACTTACCGACATCTCTTTTCCTTATCCGTTTCATAGCGGTTCGAACTCGCGACCGGCCGCGAATTTGCGAACGTCTCTGATAATGAAGAATACCAGGGAGCCCCGCTCGCGGACCTCATCAACGACAACGGGCACCCTGACACTGTTTCCAAGCGCATTGGCTCCCCCGCGATCAAACGCGAGATTTTAGATGGCGAAGATGGAGGTGTTAAGCTCTTCGGCGCCGCCCCTCTGCCGTTCCCGAATCCTCCGTCGACGTAAGTTCTCCTATTTTCTCTTCTGTTTTCCAAACTCACCGCGATCTCTGAGTTTAAGGTGCTAACGATCGCTTCAGGATGTTACTGCGCCCAACGCGGCTTCCCGACTGGCGACGATAGTGCCTCTGCTAAGCCTTCTCGCAACGCGAAGAAGAAGGCCCAGAGGGCCATGAAGGCCGCATCTTCCACCGCCAAGAACCCCAGGTCGGATACGAAGACGCCAGGCGCTGAAGATGTTCCCGCTGAATCGCCGTAAGTGTTCCCCAACCCCTTTGACAATATATTGTCCACACAGAGAAACTCACTATCTATTTTTCCGCCACTAGACCCGCTGCCACAGTGCTTCCCCCGCACCCGTTGGTGGACGCGTCAAGTATATTCAGGAACAGAAGGGTAAGGGGAAGGACAAGGAATACCTCGTCGCGAGAGAAGTCGACGGCACCGTCATGTCGCTCAAATGGGAGCCGCATGATGTCGTCGAGAGGGATGGCCCAAGGCCGTCAAGGCGTTCAAGCTCCTGAACCCGTGAATCGGTTTGCTTAAAATCATCATTCCCGATTCACCACATATTAAATTTTTTTTTAATTCTGGCGTTCTTTATTTACGAAAACTCCTGGCGATGGTCTTTTTACTCTTATGAAATATCCTATCCTTATTTTTCTTCTTTCTGTCTAATTTTTGACATGGAGGGGAGAATACTACTGTAGGAAAAGAAGTAATCTGCTGGAGTGTTACAATAAACTGGATACCCCGCACGTCTACTTCGTCTTTTCCGTGTACTAGTATTATCTCCTCCTGTTCTTAGTCGTTTAGTGGTTTTTTTTTTTTAATTTTAGACAACATCAATCAATGGAGTTATTTGATTTTTATAATATTATTTCAAGACTTTCTTCGTAGATCGTATCGATCCAGTGACCAATACAATCATACTAGGGACTGAAGCTGGATTGCTTTTTTTCAGTTTTCTATATTGATGATGAAGTAAGGGATGTGGAGTACAGCTGGCAGGCTAGTTTCGGAAGTCTTTAACAGTCCCACTCTTGTTGGCAATGGTCGCTGGGCATAGCACTGCTTACTAGTAAACCTGTCATCTGTTCTGCGTTATATACTTCGGTTAAGAAAGGATTATAGAAACCAGGAGCAATTTTTATATTTTGTCAAACAGATATATCGGCTTTATCGCCATTCATTAAGGGAACACCATTGATACCCCAAAGAAAATTTTCTTATCTCCATCTATGTCAACGCGTCCTTCAATACAGCTCCATCCAACAACTTAACCAACCTCCCATGAACAGCGCGCTCGTGCTTCTTACGATCTGAGTTGCGTAGATAGCCGCGACCACAAGCGGTGCACGCGTAATGTGCGGCGTCAGGAAAGTGGATCTTCGCGTGGCTCGTCATGTGCTCCCTCTTTTCTCCCCCTCGGGCTTCCATCACATTCCGGGAAGGCGCAGACAGCGTATGGCGGGTTGTGACCTACATGATATTCGCACCAATGCCTCCAGGCATCGAGGTCGTCAGAGTACGAGTAGACGGTGCAGGCCGGGCACGGTTTGAGAGACGGACGGGGGAGGGAGCTTGATGGCGGGCATAGGCGTGGGCGTAGTGGTGAGGATGGTGAGGAAGAGGGGGATCCGCGAGACGAGGGCCTGGGGGGACGAAGCTGCGGGCTTGTGAGGAGAGGGTGCTATTCGATTGGATGTTGAAATATGTTAGCGGTGACGGTGGGGCTGTAGGATCGTTTGAACTTCGAAGAAGATGTCGGGTTTACCTTTTTCATCCTGAGTTTTGATTGTAGAGAGTTTATGGTGGGTTTTGTGTTTGGAGATAGGTTTAGAGGAGGTGAAGCTGTTGAAATGCCTGCGGTTTGTAAATCGTTGGCTTGGACAGTCAACAAATAAGAACACGATTGAAAAGGTCATGAGTTAGATCTTCTTACAAAAGCTTTTGCGACCACAAATTTTTGTGATCGAGAAGTAAGTACTAAGCAGCCACGTCTTTGAGAATGATAAAGAAATATCACATCTCTTCTCAAATATTTCGCTTTCTATTATTTGCTATCGACTTCATTGACCAAGCAATATTTGCGTATCCATGAGAGGTTACCACGACAAGCTTTATATATAGGCGATGAACAAAATGTCCAGGATGTTTGTTTGTACATAGAAATCTCATAATCTTAAGCTTGTATCATGTATCTACCCGTAGTATGTTTGGTGATATCAGGGTGATTGCGGGTAGGAGGGTGGTCGTCCTTCCAAGTACGGCTGGCTTCTCCCGCGATTGTGCCAGTGAGATGCTCAAAAGCAAAATTAGATCCAGCACGCTTATCGATTGAGACGCCGATACCATCGTCAAGATTCGAACAAAGATCTTGCTGAATATTTAGAACAAAAGGAAATAAAAAGAGGCAGAAGGAAGGGCACCACCCAATATCCAGCTACATCGCCATTTTAGCCAATATTTGGCTTCTCAAGAACAACAAGAATTAATCTAGCGACGAAGTCACCCGGAGCGATTCTTGATTGATACGGATTGGATTACTGACTGTAGATCATCAAAATCGTCATTTCCAACTCATTAAGGTCGAAAGCAACTCCATTCCAAGCAGCTCCGGTACTGACGTTATAAATGCGTAGTCATTCCCTCTGTGAAAAGTCATCCAAATATCGAAATTCGCTCTATAGAATTCATCGTCGTTAACCACCAGTGTTACCCAGAACCCGGATCTCTTCTGTCCACAAGATTTACAAGGTAAATTCACTTTCTAATATGCATTTGAAACAGGTCTTCGCCCTTATGATAATAAGCCCAGCTATCGTCGTGGCTGGACCGGTCTAAATTAAGCGGGCGGGTTCAACGTACGGAAATGATGAATCATTGCTTTTCTGAACCAGCGTACAAAGATCCGACGGGGCGCCTGTGGTCCTGCTTGCGGTCTACTTGGGATAGTCAAAGGTGATTCTAATGGCCTCACGGATTACGGAACTAATCTGCCCGGCGTCCTTATCCTGCGTTTATATATAATTACCCCCTGGTCGGTCTGAGTAATGGGGAAGCTCAAGTATGTTCAGAAGAAACTGGTCTTTGGCTGACATCGATATTGAATAGGCAACCCTATCAGCCCGGGAGAGACTAACAACTGCGCCGCTCAGCCTGTTTGTTGCAAACAAAACTTCGTGAATACACCGCGCAAATACCGTTTCTTGTACTCTCCGCATTCCCTCGATTGCACTAGGTTTATTTCACGATGGTGAAATAATTTCGGGACACGACTAATGTACAGAGTACCACATAGTCTGGTCTTATTGCTCGGCTCCTCCCCTATCAATCCTAATTGTAGGGATAAGCTGGGGATATTCGGCAGCACTACCTTAGCCTATGAAATTTCGCGTCTGTTCTCGGTGAATAAAAAAAAAAGAAAAAAAAAGAAAAAAGACCCCTTGAACTACACCGGTTGGAAGCTCTGCTATACAGCACAGCGTTACAAAGTTGAATCTATCTGCAGGGTGTGTATCTGAACGTCAATACTTTTGTATGGAGTCATTTCCTAATATAGGGTCATAGAATACGATAGAGACAGAAAATTTACATCTTTCCAATAATTTAGTTCTAAGATGAAAAAGAGTCGACATGTAATCAAAACACGAGCCAACTCGAACCAAGAAATA
This sequence comes from Pezizomycotina sp. ARF18, assembly GCA_002224055.1. Classification (NCBI taxonomy): domain Eukaryota; kingdom Fungi; phylum Ascomycota; species Pezizomycotina sp. ARF18. The sequence continues at coordinate 91,058 of AZLU01000170.1, forward strand.
TCTCCAAAGATGCGATTGCAATATCTGTATCCCTCTTTGCCCTCATCGGTGCTCCCGCTCGCAGCCGAAGCTGGAGCCGTTCCAGACAGTGCACAAGCAACGACTTGCCTGAGGGTCTACACATCTCTGTTGTGCAGTCTGAAGTCTACGGGAGACGTGACGATCACGGCACTACTTGGAATTCTCGGTGTGCCGGCTTCAGTTTGCCAGCTGGGAGTCCCGTCGCGTGGGACCAGTTGTATGTATTCATGGTTATTCAACCACTTACCATACGATCAGGACAAACTACCTTTCGATTTTGATGGTGTTAATTAGAGTTTGGATTTTGTGTAGGTGCACGATCCATCCCAAGGGAAATGCGCTCAAAGCCAGCTGGATCTTTGCTGCTCTGGGAAGAACTTCGTAAGTTCCATACTGCTACCTTCTATTTCCTCGTCGATATAGTTCACCTTGCTAAATAATTGTGCACAAGAACGGCCTTGTCGCCAATTGACTGCAAATCGGCTCCTCATTAATAGTCAGGAGTTAAGGTTCCGTCGTCGTTACGCAGACATCACTTCATCCATTATTGATCGACGAAATGCCATGACGTGGCATATTTAGCTAGTTATCTCAAACAGGTTTCTTAAATCACTAATGGCCATTCTCGTATGTAAGGTTGTGCAATAATTCAGGTAATAGTAGTCAAAGAATATTCGATCTAGTGACTGATTGGACCCGGTCACCGTTCTTAAAAGTTCGACCTTCTTAATATAACTTGCTAGCTATTGGGCATGCCAAAGAGGTATGATAAATCTATAGGTATCGAGGTGATACTATATAGCTAAGAAGTAAGAAACTTTAGCTAGAGATATTAATTTTTAGCTAGAGATATTAAGGAGATTATGACGATAAGGCTCTACGAGCCGTTGAGGTAGATTATAATATAATATTAAGATATAGTATCGTTAGTTTTATTATATATAGTATCGTATATTCTTTTAGTTAGAATAGTTAGTTCTATAGATTAAATCTATAAGTTTAATCCTATCCTATATTATTGGATATTAACTATATATTACGCTAGTAGA